>JASAND010023536.1:0-22340 GCA_030248195.1 Trissonchulus latispiculum | reverse complement strand
CACCATTTTCAGTCTAAAAATGCCAACTTCCTGCATTTCTAAAATCGTCACCCTGGCCCTCTTGCTTTGATTCCTGTCCAGAAGATCAGAAGACCATTATTGTATAATTGTATGCTAATATAGACCAAATTAACCAAGAAATACGTCAAGTTTGGTCAAATTCAGTGAGCTGTAACTCAACTGTGGCCAGAAAATGTAATTTCCCGTGAAAACAAGTAATCCGGAAAATGCAAATCAATTTCGCCCGACTCGCACAAATAATAAAAGAAAGGTCGTCAAACACTGTGTATTTGCAAGTTGCCCTGTTTAGTCGAAATTTGCAACAGTGTTCCCAAAATGCTCATTTTGGACCTGGAAAGCTAAAGAACGAGTAATGGTTGTTGGATTCTAATCCCCCACCAGCTGACATGTATTAATGGGTTTCAACTCATTTGATTCAGGTGCGGATCAAGTCAGTCTTGCCAATGATTCAAAACCAGAGATTCAGCCCAGCGAAATTGTCGTAGTAGCTCTGATCCTGTGGTATTTAAAGAGGCAGTCCGGAGAAGGACCTGAACATTTTGGAATAATTTGTCGCGAACGGAATCAGTCTAATCGTAATTTCTGAAGGTACACGGGAGTTCTGACTTATTTGGAAGGATAGCTAAAGGCAGAGACTGGACAGCATCAGACCTGATCAAGTTGGGCAAAGGACCTAAAGCTAACTTGAAATTGTGTTTCACCTAAAAAACTGGAACTCTTAATTTCGCAATTCTGAAAAATGCAAGTCATCGCTAGCGCTTTCGTATCTCTCCAGCTAGAAACCGGTACCCCCAACTTGGGCTGCTCTTAAAACAATTACACGAACCCAAAACCGAAGAAGAAGAAGAGAGCCAATACATCTATTGAACTTTGTGTACACTTCCATCAATTAGAGATAAGTAAGGAAGGACCTCCCAACTCCCATCAGTTTAGCTCATCCTCAAATTCTATCCCGCATAGCATCCCTGAACTGAAGTGTCGGAGCGAAAGCGGTGTCCGACTTCGGCTTCACCCAAAGACCGTCCCCAGTTAATAATTAGTAATCCTAGTTTATTGTGCCATTAGCTTGACAGTCCTATTGTAAGGGGACGTATAAAGAGTAACAAAGCACGAGCATATAGGGTAACACACATCATAGAGATTGAGCTAGAAAGATAGTAGACTTAACGGGGTGTAAAAGGCGTTAACAGTTATCGACCTTGTCCCAATACCGACCGAAGCTTGTAATATTATTCCAAATCGGAATAATATTAATAATAACCTAGGAAGGGAAAGTATATGGTAACTCTGTACAGTAATCGTGTACTGTATCTAATTATATTGTAACCTGCTTGTTAGTATTGAGGCAATGTTAATTTGAACGCACAGAATTGTACAAATCGTAATTGTAGTATTTTCATTAAACCATCAATTTGCTAGTTACCGAGTCTTATTACAAGCAACCAAGGCGCGTTAGCCTTCTGCATACGGTGCGGTTTACCGTCTAGTCTTATCGTAAGCAATCAAAGGCGCGTTAGCCTTCCCATACGGTGCGTTTACCGCAACCACTAGCCACAAGAAAGAATCGAAGATCCAGTGAGGAAGAACTCAACCAAATCCAGTGCTCATCAAGAGCAAGTGCTGACCCCGCTTGCTGTTCAATTGAGAGATAATCGAGGAAGTAAGCGCTGACCCCTCTTGCTGTCCGATTGGAAATCATCTCAGGAGCCTTAAACGAACTCACCGACAAAGACCCCTACTAAGGTTGGTCGCAGAGAATCTCTTGATTTGGAAAAACACCTCTTCGGAGATCTGGTGCTTAAGTCTGCTTCATTGCGAACAGATGTGCTGACCTTCTGTGTAAAGAAGAGGAGTTTAGAGTGTTTAGAGTTTGGAACAGATCAGAGTTTTGATCTTGCTCACTTCATTACACATGGTTAGAGAAATCCCAACGCTCATCCATCACTCCCCTCCCAAGTCAGAGCTTCCAACCCTCCCCCTAAAATTGGGTCCAAACCAAGTATAAATGCAAATTTTTTGAAATCTCTGAAAATTTTTAAAAAAATTAGAAGAATAGGCTATATATAAATCACCTATAAACAGCTAAAGATGCTTATTTATAGCAATTAAAAGGTAATATAGGAAATTATAAGCCACAATCTGGGCTAATTTAGGCATATTTTAGTACAAATTTGTCAATTTTCGAGCCCTATTTCCGCATACGAAAACGACTAACAGAAGCTTTTGAGTACGTTTAATGTACTGTACATTGAAAAAGGAGCATTTTAGCTAAAAACTTGGGTACAGTTTAGGGGGGGGTGGGTCCTCCCCCCCAAATTTCGGATTTGGGTGGGAAACTCCGAGCCAAATTTGGACGACTTTCTACTCCCCTCCCCCAACCCAAATAGGTGGTACACCTATGAGTTCAGACATTGCTAATGCCAAAAAACATTCAACTCAACTATGAAGTAATTTTGACATTAGACAGGGGTTTTAAACTCGAAAACTTGATTGCTTTTTGTTTCTAAGTCTAAAATAAGGTCAATATCGGACAGAAAGTCCATAAAACCGTTAAAAACGTGTATTTCTCGCAATAATAAACGCGTTCAGCCAACAATTTCGACTTTTTTGAAAAAATTTTGTAGAATTGACCCTAAAAATACCCAATATTTGGCCAATTTGCGCGCCCGCGTGACTCACCCCCCCCCCCCAGTTGGGGGGGTTGGGGGCTTCCAAAATTTTTGGGGGGTTTGTAAAATGGTCAGCCCCCCCAAATTACACCTATGGTTGAGGGCATAGTTTCCCTGGAACTTTGGGTCTGGGGGGAAGCATATAAATCTTGGAAGGTTGGTGATCGACCCAAGAAATGTGATGGGGTACCCCCCAACCCAGAATTCACCTCCGAAATTTCAAAAAATGGTCCAAAAATACAAAATTTTCCGTGATTTAGCTCTTTTTTCTTCAAAATAAGACCTGTTTTTAACTTTTTAGCACTTTTTGCACTGTTTTAAAGTGAATTTAAGTCAAACTTTACGAAATATGTTTCAAAAATGACCATTTTTGGGCCAAATTTAGCTAACTTTTTGGGTCAAAAAATCGGTGGGGGGTTCGGGGCATAGGTGTATAATAATTGGCGGAGGTGGGGAGGGGGAGGGGGGGTAGCCTTACAACAAACCCCCCAAAAATTTTTGGGGGCCTCGCCCCCCCTTATGGTCATAGTTTCCAATGGGGGGTGGGTTAGGTGGGACTGTATCCCCCACTGAATTTTTGACATACCCTCCCTCAACTTTCGGCTACCCCACCTGAACATAGATGTGTTAGGGGGGGGGGGGGGGGTGGGGGGGCCCCCCCCCCCCACCAAAATGACAAATTTTGACGACCCCCCCCCCCAGATTTTCCAGATTTTTGTTACCCCCCCCAGATTTTTGGCCAAAAAGTGCACAAAAATGGCATACAATCCAAAATTTAGGGGGGGGGGCCCATTCCGTCGGACCCCCCCCCCAGATTTTTTGCCGAGCCACACCTATGATCATAGGTGTACCACCTGTATGAGTTGGGTTGGGGAGTAGAAGGTTCAAATTTTGGCTCTCGGGGGACCCCACCCAAATCTGAAATTTGGGGGGAGGACCCCCTAAACTGTACCCAAGTTTTTTAGCTAAAAAATGCCCTTTTTGTACGATGTATATATATATAAACGTACTCAAAAAGCTCACATAGTTTTCGTATGCGAAAATAGGGCTTGAAAATTGACAAATTTGTGCTAAAATATGCCTAAATTAGCCCAGACTGTAGTTTATAATTGCGTATATTACTATTCAATTGCTATAAATAACCATATTTAGCAGTTTATAGCTGATTTATGGCCATTTTTTCCAATTTTTTCAAAAGTTTCAGAAATTGCAAAAAACTTTTCAAAAATTTTGCATTTTTACTTGGTTTGGACCTAATTTTAGGGAGGGGGCTTGAGGCTTCGGCTGGGGGGTTGAGCCGGGCGGGGAGGTTACCTCTCGCGGGGTCTCACAGGGGGGGCAACGTGTTTCGGTACACCCATGTTGCGGCACTGAAAACGTAGCGAGCTTAACAATTGAAAAATCGAAACATCATCAAGGGTCTACAATTGCACACGTACCATTTTGCCTTAAAATGGCAGAAACAGAACTCCAGCTACATAGGACATAATAGAGCACGACAGTATTAAATTAATAATGAATTTTTAAATTAAAAATTAAAACATGGTGGAGCATACGATATACGTATATACAGGGCATTTTTTACAGGGGGGGGGGGGGGGCCCGCCCCCGAAATTGACCTCCCCCCCCCGAAAATGCCTTCCCCCCCCCCCGAAATCGCCCCCTCCCGGAGCTTCTCGGGCCTATTCAAATTTCTTGCCAAAAATGTAGGCAAATTTTCAAAAAATTTTCGGTTTCTCGCCGGAAGATTTTCAAATAGTTATTTTTAGCTTAAATCCCGGCATTTTGAGAATTTTTAGCGTCTTCACTATGTACCGCCAAAAAATACCTTTTTGTGTAGCTCGTTTATGCAAACCTCTCTCGAAAATTCGGAAATTTTCCCCCCGAAAAAAATCCCTAAAAAATACCCTTTATATACATATACAATAATGAGTAACCAATGATATAAGAAAGTTAAACTATTAGAACTAAAGTTAAACTACTCAAAAAATAGCATTTCAACTATGAAATCTTTATAACAGTAAATGAAATTCAGGCACTTGAATGCGCATTTGTAAGTGCAAATAGACAATGTGCTCAGCTGGCGGCTGGCGCAGCTCCAGCAGCAAATCGCCGAATTTTCGTTGACGGCGCGAAAATGCCTTAGAAAATTACTGTTTTTACTTAAAAATCAATAAAATTTCTAAGCTTTTCGTCGAAAAATTTAGGCCAAATGGCTCAACGGCTAAAAAATTTTAAATATCGACTCATAAATTTAGGCAATGGGTCTAGCTATGGCCTAAAAAAGTTTGGGGTAGCCGAAAAGCGTGAGGTAAAAATCTGTTGGTCGACGGTTTCCAATTTCCTTAAAGGAAACTATGGTTGGGGAGGAATACAGTGGGGACTCAAAAATCGGAAATTTTCACCAAAAACTGTTATTTCGATTGCAACAATTTTCTCTACAAATTGCCATTTTTAGACATAACATTTCAAGCCATTCCGACAAGGGCATCTAAAACTACTTATATTGCGTTTTAAGCCTCAGGAGTATGCGATTCCAACCTGAAATAGGAAAATTCGGAAAAAATCTGCCTCTAAAAATTTCCATTTTGGCCTAGAAATTGTGCCATACTTAAATTTTTCGAAATGCACAGAATTAAAAGAATTTTATGACCGATTTTATTGTAAAACAAAACATTTCTTCAACTTCAAATTCCAGTGAACGTTTGCCAGAAGCACCGTACTCCAGCCGCGAATTTTGATGTACCAGTGGACTTCTATTATTCAAACCGTAGAGAAATCGAAACTTTTTTAACAATTAATTTTTTGCCATACTTGGGTTTTCGAATTTTATATAATATTTTGGTCAAAATATGTGTCCTACAGTAAATTAAAAGATATCACAAAATTCGAGAGTCCTGCGTGTTTGATCGATAAATATCGTTACTAGTTGTAGAGGGAGACTATTGGAATTTCAAAAGTTTCAAAATCTTCAAAATTTTTTTGTATTCACATTGTCGAAAAACTTCAACTGTGAATTTTGCACACAATTCCGTTTAGGTTTAAACGGTAGGCGTTTGCACACTCCGTAAATCCAGAGGTATAAATGTTAAAGAGCAGCCCCGCCACATTTTGCACTAATATTTTCACTTATTTCAGCAACGAGCGCCACGTCAGCAGTTACCGTATCCGGCAGATGCCAAGCCAGTCATTTTCAATGTTGTGTTATTGCCGCTTCAAAAGCGACAAGAATAACTTGCCGAACATACTGATTCTAAGCCTGAAACACCAAAATACACCATTTTAGTTCTTCAGGTACGCAAGTGCATATTGAGAAAACTGCTAACCCCCGATAAAACGCCCATGGGCGTTTTATTGGGCGGCCACAGTTTGGCATAATACGGTAGGGCTTCTGACACCAAATCAAAATATCTTTTTTTGAAAAATTTTGTTTTTTGACTCAAAATCGCCTAGCTCTACAGCCACGTTTGGTACGCAGTTCTATGACAGTTGCTCAAGCCACTTAGGGCTTTCATTTGATACCAAATCTAACCATTTTTGAAAAATTTTATTTTTGACCAAAAATCGTCCTTCGTTCCCACCACCACAAATACTTTGGATAATGGTTCTGAGACGAAAGTTACTTGTGGGGGCTTCAGTTTGATGCCAAAATTTGACCACTTTTGTTTGACCAAGAATTTTTTTCAAGGTGTCGGGTCTTCGGGTTCGTGTATTTTGGCTTTGAAAAGCGTTTGTCGCTGAAATTCGTTCAAATTTGCTACAATTACATTACTAGAAAATCGTGGCCTGAAAATTTGAGTTTTTTGAGAATTTAATCCACACTTGCACTGTCAATTCTACCAAGATGAACTTGGAGTCAGCTCCGAATTCCACACCAAGACCAACTTTTTGCTCTTTTGCAATTTTCGATTTCCATGAAATTTAGATAACTGATTTTCGTTCAGCTAAACGGCAAAAGTAAACCAGCCCAGCAAAATAATGTAACGGCAACGGATACATCGGGAATGGCACAATTGGTGGTTTCTATAGACAAAGTTTTGAGAGGCCAAGTAGAGCTTACTATGGACTGCGGTCGAAGGCACAGTCACGAGCAAATGGATATCGGGAATGATATCACCAGTAGACAGAGGGCCAGGCTAGATGTGGACCTCCAGGAGTGGTTTCACCCGTGCACCAGCCCAGCAAGATTTGGTCTGACGTGTGGAATGATCATTGTATGGAAGATTTCCAGTTTCTCAAAGCTACTTGTGGTTCTTCGCCATCTTGGCCACTGAAAGTGAGCAGAGAAATTGCAATCTGACCGTTGTTTATATGTAATTTCTGAATATAAAAGTTCAGCGTTCGCGACGACCAATTTTCGTTATGAGCCGACTTTGCATAATGTTTTTTTCGTGGTACAAAAGTGCAAAAGTTGTGATTCTTAAATTTTTGACACTTGCATTTCATAAGTTCCTAGTGGAACATACTGATCATGCGATGCACACAACCAATGTTAGAGAAACCGGAAACATCTTCCGGCCATAATGCTCAGCGCAACTTTCGTGATATGGGCTGAAACTCACAGGTATACAACTGATGTGCTCTACAATTTGATGCATGAAATCTTCGTCCAGATGGTGCAGCTTGCAAAGGCAGCTTATTTTACACTGGAACAGCCACTTTTCACACATATTAGTAATGCTGCGACTCCCTATGATAATATAGACACAGCCAACACAATATATGCATATTCCTTTAAAAAGTAGGCTTGTATATATATATATATATCTATATCTATAGCACAGGTGCAAAAATGCCTGGAGCACGCAATGCGGGTGGACGTCAGCGACCGAGACTCGGAAACGCTTAATATGGGCTAGGTTCTGCAGCAGTGGAGGACTAGGGGCGAATACGGATGTCGCCGAATGTCCGTTCGCGGGCAGCTCGCGGGGAAAACTAATTTTTTGTTGAACTTTTTCATAAAGCATCTCAACTTTATACCATCGTAGGTACTTGGCGTGAACTCTCTACAATTTCCGGTTTTCAAAAATATTTTTACGGCAAAAAAAATTGTCGGGGAAAAAACCCAAATGGGGGGGAAGAACCGAATTTCTAAAAATGTTCTATCAAAGGTCTCTAATATCGGCAAAATTCAACTTTGTATGAACCGTCGATCACATTCATGTCGTCGTGACAATGCTTCATAGTTTAACACATAAATATTTATAATTTTTTTAAAAAATTGCCAAAATGATGTAATTTGATAAAATCCCACATTCTTATCGTGAAACGGTTTTTGTCCGGCTGCTTCACACACCGTATTGGGTCCTTCCAGCTGCGAAATGGCACTTTTAAGGTTTTTATTTAAGCTAAGTTGCGGTAAGCAAAATTGTCCGAATCTCACCGTATAGGATGACGTGCTCGATAGTACCGTGCTGGCGTCTCTACTGTTTCCGTGTTGGTTGTTAAAAATTTTCAAATTTTTGGGTGGGTTTTTTTCCCCGCCACATTTATAATGTGCCAGTACAGTAATTTTGGTTGCAAGTAAAGAGGAAGATTATCATTGTAGACATATTTGCAAAATCCTAGCTTCAAATTCCAGTCAAAGCTACATCGGTCCAAACTTTTGGTAAATTTTGGATGGTTGAAACTGTAGTTGTCATTTTCAAAATGTCAAGGTGTCAGCAGGAGTGAACCAAATGACTTGATCTTTGCATACATAGGTTGCAGCACGCGCAGCTTTTGTTGCAGCTTTTGAGTTCATATCTCCAAATCCATGACCCTTCAGGTGGTGGGTTTCCCAAAAGGGGTGGGTTTTTCTCACCCCATGGCTATAAATATTATACACTATCTGTAGTTTTAGACTTTGCCTAGCAGCTCCAGATTGTTACGGTATCTGCGATACATGTAGCGCGTCAAATGGGTGCCAGTGGGTCCTTTGGTACATCGGAAATACAGTATGGGTATACACGGACGCACGCCGAATTTGTTACTGTATATTTATTTGTTAAGTATTCACAGACAGAAGAATTCATTCAAATAGAGAGAAGCAAATTCAATTTGATGAACTAAGTATATACATTAAGTGCGTTTATAGTGTTTATTACGTTGAGATGCTATTTTTGTTAATTTCACGCAGTAAAATTTTATTGATTTTTACAAAATTTAAAATACGCACGGGAAAACAAAAATACACAAAATTGGCACAGATCCATCTGATTTTCAAAAACCCTTTTGCAGATGGATGTAATTCGAACTTTAAAGATTTTTGCCTTCCGAAAGCTTAATGTATATACTTGTTCATCAAATTGAATTTGCTTCTCCTCTATTTGAATGAATTCTTCTGTCTGTAATTAAACAACAAATAAATATATAAATAACAAATTCGGCGTGCGTCCGTGTATATACCCATATAACAGGGGGCTGAAGCAAATTTCCAGTGAAAGCCCCCCACCAAACATTAAAGGACCCACGCACGACAAAAATTTGGTGTAGGCTAACCCATTTGACCTTGCCCATGTATGTATAGATTATATCATTTAATTTAGAATCTGGAGCTGTAATTTAAAGTCTAAAACAGACATAGATGAATGTATAATATTTATAGCCATGGGGTGAAAAAAAACCCACCCCCTTTTTGGGGGGAAAAAACCCACCCGCCTCCAGGGTCATGGGTTGGAGATATGAGCTCCAAAACACAGCAGCAGGAAGCACGACTCTTTCTAACCTATGTATGCAAAGATCAAGTCATTTGGTTCACTCCTGCTTATTTTATGACATTTTGAAAATGACAACTACTTTTTGGTTCAACCATCCAAAAATTTACCAAAAGTTTGGACCGATGTAACTTTTGACTGGGTTGGGCTAGAAAAGTTTTGCAAATATGTGCAATGATGGCAACTCTTCCTCTTTGCACACAGCCAAAATTAGACCGATCCGCTGTACCGTTGGTCTGGCACATTGCCAAATGTGGCGGGGAAAAAAACCCACCCAAATTTTTTTGAAAAATTTTTTAACAACTCAACACGGAAACAATTAGAGACTATAGCACGGTACTATCGAGCACGCTGCGTCATCCTATGCGGTCAGATTCGGACAATTTTGCTTACCTGGCTAGCTAGGGGCTAAAAACCTTAAAAGTGCCATTTCGCAGCTGGAGGACCCAATACAGGTACAATTGTGGATTTTAACAGCCAATTCTACGTAAAAAACCATTCTCTACACGATAGAATAATAAGTTTTATCAAATTACATCATTTTTAGCATTTTTCAAAAATTGCCCTATGTTTATGTGTTAAACTTTATGAAACCTGGCCAGTTGATGCAGCATTTTCAACGGCACATGAGATCTCAAAAAAGCTACTTAGATCGGGTTTTTTGGTTCATACTAACTAAAAAAGGGTTGAATTTTACACTGGAAGTGTCAGAATTGCGATAGAACAATTTTTAAGACCTGTGAGGGGTGGGTTTATTTTCCCCCCATTTGGGTTTTTTTCCCCCATTGGGTTTTTTTCCCCCGCTACTTTTTGCATTATACCGCTCTAACGGTACAACTTAGAGAAGTGCAAATAGGCTTAAAAGAAAGTTCTAAGTACGCCAAGTACGATGGTATATAAAGTTCTCAGATAACCCTTATAATAAAAAAGTTCCAGCCAAAATCCGAAAATGTGGGTTTTTCCCCCCATGGCTATACCCGCGAATATGGGTTGTTCGGCGACGCTGTGCCCATATTAGTTCGCCCACAACCTAGTCCTCCTTTCTTTTAGAACCTAGCCCATATTAAGCGTTTTCAAAGCTAGTCCTCTTGATTTCGTAACCTCACCTCATCCACCCACATTACTTTTCGATGCTCCGGAGGAGCATTTTACTGTCTTATAGATATATAGATATATATATATATATACAAGTAACAAAAATGCTCCGCACAAAAGAGGATAATATGTGTGTTGGCTGTGTCTATATTATCATAGGGGTCGCGGCAGCGACCCCTATAATATGTGTGAAAAGTGGCTGGAGACAGTGTAAAATAAGCTGCGCAGAAGCTGCGCAAAATCCTGAGCAGATTTCATGCGCAAATTGTAGAGCACATCGAGTTTAGTATACCTGTGAAGTTTCAGCCCCGTATCACTTACCGTTAAAAAGTTGCGCCCCGGACCGGTTATGGCGGCGATGTTTTTTTCCGGTTTCTCCTATTTGATGGTTGTATTGTGCATAATGTTCGCCGCTTTCACGTGATCTGCAGCGGTGGGCCCACCTAAAGGGCTATGGGGTCTAGTAGTACCCTCTAAAGAATTTAAGAATCACAACTTTTTTGCGCCGCAGCTGCGCCACAGCGCCGCAGTAGCGCCGCAAAGTCGGCTCATAGCGAAAAGTGGTCGTCGCTCAGGTCGAACGTTATATACGAGCTGGAGCTGATTTCTTTTTATATTCAGAAATTACATATATTGAACTAACTAACGGTCCAGGTTGCGTTTCTCTATCACTTCCCTAGCGACCACAGTGGCCCGTCAAAGATGGCGAAAATTCTAAAAATGAAAAATCGAAATTTCTCGCTATCTATTTAACTTTGAAAGCTCAAATCTTCCATACAATGGTTTTCTGGCACGGAGAATCGATTCCCGCAGTCAGTTTTACCGTCAGACCCACCCATCTTGCTGGGCTGGTTCCACTTTGCCGTCGGGAGGGTCAAGTCGGAAACCGCTTCCTGGAGGTCCATAGTAGGCTCTACCTGGCCTCTCAAAACTTTGTCTATAGGGGTTTTCTGGTGTGCCCAGGTCATTCCCGGTATCCGTTTTGCCGTCCGACGTGTCTATATTGCTGGACTGGTTCTACTTTGCCGTCGGGAGGGTCAAGTCGGAAACCGCTTCCTGGAGGTCCATAGTAAGCTCTACTTGGCCTCTCAAAACTTTGTCTATAGGGGTTTTCTGGTGTGCCCAGCTCATTCCCGGTATCCGTTTTGCCGTTTGTCTATTTTGCTGGGCTGGTTCTACTTTGCCGTTTGAAGGTTTTGGACCTTGAAAATCAGTTATCTCTTAAACCTTAACGAATCGAAGAATACTCTCAAGAGCAAAGTTCTAGGTCTTGGTGAGAGGATTCGAATGACTCCAAGTTCATCTTGGTAGGGTGGCCACAGTGCAAGTTATTGTGGATTAAATCTAAATTCTCCAAAACTCAAATTTTCAAGCCGCGATTTTTCTAAAATGTTTTATAGGATAAATAATGTAATTGTAGCAAATTTGAACGAATTTCAGCGACAACTGCGCTTTTCAAGCCCAAAAATACACGAACCCGAACCAGCACCTTAAGCGATTCTTGGTCAAATATAAAATTTTTCAAAAGTGGTCAAATTTGGCATCAAATGAAAGCCCTAAGTGTGCTGAGCAACTTTCGTCATAGAAGTGCATGCTCAAAGTGGCTGTAGAGTGCTGTGGTGGGGTGGGGTGAGGACTTGGGCGATTTTTGGTCAAAAATAAAATTTTTCAAAAGTGGTTAAATTTGGTATCAAATGAAAGCCCTAAGTGAGCTGAGCAACTTTTGTCATAGAACTGCGTACCCAACGTGGCTGTAGAGTGCTGTGGTGGGGTGGGGACTTAGGCGATTTTGGGTCAAAAATAAAATTTTTCAAAAGTGGTACAATTTGGTATCAAATTAAAGCCCTACCGTATTATGCCAAACTGTGGCCCACCCAATAAAACGCCCATGGGCGTTTTATCGGGGGGTTGGCGCTTTTTTGGATTTCTCAATGCTCACTTGCATGCCCTGAAAAACTAAAACTTCGTGAACAAAGTTGTGGCTGATTAAGCTGTTTCAAGGCTTAGAATCAATTATGTTCGTTGGATTGACATGTAAACAACTTGGCAACAACAACAACATTGGCACGATGACTGGCTTGGTATCTGCCGGACATTGGCTGCTGATAGATGCCAGTGGCGCATGATTGTCAGTCGTTCCTTGGATGCCTAAGTGGATACCAGCAATACATCGGACACGATGTGGCTGAATAAGCAAAGTAAGCAAAGTAAAATATGTGGCGAAATATAGGGATACTTAACTCTTGTTACAAGCGAGCTTCCAGCAACTTTTTTTATACACTCTTAGTTTACGGAGTGTTGCAAACGCCTACCTAAAGGTTTAAACCAAACCTAAGCAGGTTATTCAGGTTTCTTCAGAATTCGCAAAATTCACGGTTAAAGTTTTTCGACAAGTTATTGGTGCTAAAAAGGAATTACAGAAAATTTTTGAAACTTTTTGAAAATTCCAATAGTCTCCCTCTACAATAGTAACGATATTTATCGATCAAAACTAGGGATGCACCTGGGACTCTCGAGATTTTGTGATATCTTTTAATTTACTGTAGGACATATTTTGACCAAAATATTATATAAAATTCGAAAGCCCAAAGTATGGCAAATTAATTGTTAAGAAGTTTCGATTTCTCACCGGTTTGAATGAAAAAATAAATACAAGTCCACTGGTACATCCAAGAATTCGCGACTGGGGGTGCGGTGCTTCACGAGCAAACGTTCGCAAGGTTGAAGTTGAAGAAATGTTTTGTTTTTACAATAAAATCGGTCATAAAATCTTTAATTCTGTGCATTTCGAAGAACCGCTAAAATTTAAGTATGGCAATTTCTAGGCCAAAATGGAAATTTTTGCCAAATTCCAGGTTTTTCCAGGTATATATTTCCAGGTTATTCCAGGTCGCATATATAAACCCTGAGGCTTAAAACGCAATATAAGTAGTTTTAGATTAGATTTATGTCGGAATGGCAGATGTTATGTCTAAAAATGGCAATTTGTAGAGAAAAATTAGGGTACAGTCAGGTAACAGTTTTTGGTGAAAATTTCCGATTTTTGAGTCCCCCCAAGCCAGACTTGGACTTTGTATTCCCTCCCCCCCCAACCATAGTTTCCTTTAGGGGGGGATGGGGGGTATCCCCCCAAAATTTTCGACCAACTTCACCCTCCCCCAGATTTTTTGACTTACCCTCCCCCAACTTTCGGCTACCCCCCCAAGGTTTTTTTTAGGCCATAGCTTAGGCCATTGCCTAAATTTATGAGTCGATGGCCTAAAGAATTTTGGCCGTTGAGGCCATTTGGCCTAAATTTTTCGACGAAAGCCCAGTTAAATTTTATTGATTTTTAAGTAAAAACAGTAATTTTCTAAAACATTTTTCGCGCCGTCGGGGCGAATTCATACATTTTTACTTCTATTTCTGGGCTGCGCCAGCCGCCAGCTAGTTACATTGTCTATTTGCACTTACAAATGCGCATTCAAGTTATAATTTCATTTACTGTTATAAAGATTTCATAGTTGAAATGCTATTTTTTAGTAGTTTAACTTTAGTTCTAATAGTTTAACTTTCTTATATCATTGGTTACTCATTATTGTATATGTATATACAGGGTATTTTTTAGGGATTTTTTTCGGGGGGGGGCTTCCCGGGGGGGGGAGAAATTTTCGGGGGGGGGGAAGATTTTTTGCATAAACGAGCCCCAAAAAGGTATTTTTTGGCTTATTTTGCATAGTGAAACGCTAAAAGTTCTCAAAAATGACAGGATTGAAGCTAAAAATCTCTATTTTTTCGAAAAAATCTTCGTCGTCGCCGAAAATTTTTTGAAAATTTGCCTATTTTTGGCAAAAATTTGGGCACCCAAAAAATCCCGGGGAGGGGGGGGGAAGCAAAAATCCCGGGAGGGGGCGATTTCGGGGGGGGGAAGGCATTTTCGGGGGGGAGGTCAATTTCGGGGGGCCGGGCCCCCCCGCCCCCCCCCCTGTAAAAAATACCCTGTATATACGTATACTCGTATGCTCCTACATGTTTTAATTTTGATTAAAAATTCATTATTAATTTAATACTGTCGTGCTCTATTATGTCTATGCTAACAAGGTTCTGTTTCTGCCATTTTAAGGTAAAAATGTACGTATATAGTTTTTCTGGTGTGGACACTGATGATGACGATTTTTGTTGTTAAACAGCGATTTTTGAATATATAACATAGGTGTACCAGGCTACAGTTTACCCCCTGTGAGACCCCCCCACGGAGAGGCCAAACCCCCCTCCCCCCCTACCCGACCTCAACTACTCCCCCCCAAGCCGAGCTCAAACCCCCCTCCCCCCCCTAAAATTGGGTCCAAACCACGTAAAAATGCAAAATTTTTGAAAAATTTTTTTGCAATTTCTGAAAATTTTTGAAAAAAATTGGAACAAATGGCTATAAATCAGCTATAAACTGCTAAATATGGTTATTTATAGCAATTGAAAGGTAATATACGCAATTAAACTACAGTCTGTGGGGCTACTTTAGGCATATTTTAGCACAAATTTGTCAATTTTCAAGCCCTATTTTCGCATACGAAAACTATTTACAGAAGCTTTTGAGTACGTTTAATGTACTGTACATCGAAAAAGGAGCATTTTTAGCTAAAAAACTTGGGTACAGTTTAGGGGGGTCCTCCCCCCCAAATTTCAGATTTGGGTGGGGTCCCCCGAGCCAAATTTGGACCTTTTGCTCCCCCAACCCAAACAGGTGGTACACCTATGATCATAGGTGTGGCTCGGCAAAAAATCTGGGGGGGGGGGTTCCGACGGAGGGTGGGGGGACCCCCCCTAAATTTTCGATTTTATGCCATTTTTGGGCACTTTTTGGCCAAAAATCTGGGGGGGGTAGCAAAAATCTGAAAATCTGGGGGGGGGTTCGCCAAAATTTGTCATTTTAATAAGGCGGGGGGGGGGGGGTCCCCTCCCACCCCCCCCCCCTAACACATCTATGCCTATGATATATAACGCATGAATACATGATAACTGTAATTTTAAACAATGCGTTCAATAACGCGCAACCTAAAAATTAACACAATTTCGATGGCCTAAATTTTTTGGGCGATGGTCTAAAAAATTTCAGTAGTTGATACCATTTGGCCTAAAGTTCGGCGACCAAAAAAACCCCCCCAACAATTTTTGGACCCAAAAAGTTAGCTACTTTTGACTGAAAAATGGTCATTTTTTGAAAAATTTTTCTTAAATTTTGGCTTAAAATCACTTTAAAACGGTGCAAAAACGCCTAAAACGTTAAAAAACAAGCATTATTATTTTGAAGAAAAAAGGGCTAAATTACAGAAAATTTTGCATTTTTTGGCCATTTTTTGAAATTTCTGAGGTCCAAATTCTAGGGGGGGGGGTACCCCCATCACATTTCTGGGGTCGACCACTAAAATCCCAAGATTTACCCCCCCCCCGAGACACAGCCTAAGTTCCAGGGAAACTATGCCCTCAACCATAGGTGTAATTTGGGGGGGGGGGCCCAGCCATTTTACAAACCCCCCCAAAAATTTTGGGGGCCCCCGGCCCCCCCCCCCCAACTGGGGGGGGGGGGTAGTCACGCCGCAGGCGCGCCAAATTGGCCAAATATTGGGTATTTTTAGGGTCAATTCTGCAAAATTTTTCAAAAAAGTCGAAATTGTTGGCTGAACGCGTTTATTATTGCGAGAAATACACGTTTTTAACGGTTTTATGGACTTTCTGGCTCGATATTGACCTTATTTTAGACTTAGAAACAAAAAGCAATCAAGTTTTCGAGTTTAAAACCCCTGTCTGTCTAATGTCAAAATTACTTCATAGTTGAGTTGAATGTTTTTTGGCATTAGCAATGGCTGAAAACATAGGTGTACCACCTATTTGGGTTGGGGGGGAGTAGAAGGTCCAAATTTGGCTCGGGGGACCCCACCCAAATCCGAAATTTGGGGGGGAGGACCCCCCCCCTAAACTGTACCCAAGTTTTTTTAGCTAAAATGCTCCTTTTTCAATGTACAGTACATTAAACGTACTCAAAAGCTTCTGTTAATAGTTTTCGTATGCGAAAATAGGGCTCGAAAATTGACAAATTTGTACTAAAATATGCCTAAATTAGCCCAGATTGTGGCTTATAATTGCCTATATTACCTTTTAATTGCTATAAATAAGCATCTTTAGCTGTTTATAGGTGATTTATATATAGCCTATTCTTCTAATTTTTTTCAAAAATTTTCAGAAGTTGCAAAAAATTTGCATTTATACTTGGTTTGGACCCAATTTTAGGGGGGAGGGGGGTTTGAGCTCGGCTTGGGAGGGGGAGTGATGGATGAGCGTTTAGATTTCTCTAATCATGTGTAATGAAGTGAGCAAGATCAAAACTCTGATCTGTTCCAAACTCTAAACACTCTAAACTCCTCTTCTTTACACGGAAGGTCAGCACGTCTGTTCGCAATGAAGCAGACTTAAGCACCAGATCTCCGAAAGGTGGTTTTCCAAAATCAGAGATTCTCTGCGGCCAACCTTAGTAGGGGTCTTTGTCGGTGAGTTCGTTTGAGGCTCCTGAGATGATTTCCAATCGGACAGCAAGAGGGGTCAGCACTTGCTTCCTCGATTATCTCTCCAATTGAACAGCAAGCGGGGTCAGCACTTGCTTTCTTGATGAGCACTGGATTTGGTTGAGTTCTTCCTCACTGGATCTTCGATTCTTTCTTGTGGCTAGTGGTTGCACGGTAAACGCACCGTATGGGAAGGCTAACGCGCCTTTGATTGCTTACGATAAGACTAGACGGTAAACGCACCGTATGCGAAGGCTAACGCGCCTTGGTTGCTTGTAATAAGACTCGGTAACTAACAAACTGATGATTTAATGAAAATACTACAATTACGATTTGTACAATTCTGTGCGTTCAAATTAACAATTACCACAATACTAACGAGTAGGTTACAATATAATTAGATACAGTACACGATTACTGTACCAGAGTTGCCAGATACTTTCCCTTCCTAGGTTATTATTAATATTATTCCGATTTGGAATAATATTACAAACTTTGGTCAAGTTATTGGGACAAGGTCGATACTCTTAACGCCTTTTACACCCGTTAACTCTACTAACTCTTTCTAACTCAATCTCCCTATATGCTGTGTGTTACCCTATATGCTCGTGCTTTGTTACTCTTTATACGTCCCCTTACAATAGGACTGTCAAGCTAATGGCACAATAAACTAAGTTACTAATTATTAACCTAGGGACGGTCTTTGGGTGAGCCCCTGAAAGTCGGACACCGCTTTCGCTCCGACACTCAGTTCAGGGATGCTATGCGGGATAGAATTTGAGGATGAGCTAAACTGATGGGAGTTGGGAGGTCCTTCCTTACTTATCTCTAATTGATGGAAATTAATACACAAAGTTCAATAGATGTATTGGCTCTCTTCTTCTTCTTCGGTTTCAGGCACGTGTAATTGTTTTTAGGCAACCCAAGTGGGGGGTACCGGCCCCCAACTGGAGAGATACGAAAGCGCTAGCGATGACTTGCATTTTTCAGAATTGCGAAATTAAGAGTTCCAGTTTTTTAGGTGAAACACAATTTCAAGTTAGTTTAGGTCCTTTGCCCAACTTGATCAGGTCTGATGCTGTCCAGTCTCTGCCTTTAGCTATCCTTCCAAATAAGTCAGAACTCCAATGTACCTTCAGAAATTACGATTAGACTGATTCCGTTCGCGACAAATTATTCCAAAATGTTCAGGTCCTTCTCCGGACTACCGCTAAATACCACAGGATCAGAGCTACTACGACAATTTCGCTGGGCTGAATCTGTGGACACGAATCATTGGCAGGACTGACTTGATCCGCACCTGAATCAAATGGGTTGAAACCCATTAATACATACATATGGTGCGGGATTCGAACCCAGCAACCATTACTCGTTCTTTAGCTTTCCAGGTCCAAAATGAGCATTTTGGGCCTAATTTTGAAGTTTCGACTAAACAGGGCAACTTGCAAATACACAGTGTTTGACGACCTTTCTTTTAGCATTATTGCGAGTCTGGCGAAATTGGTTATTTTCGGATTACTTCTTTTCACGAAATTGGCCTTCCTGGCCACAGTTAGGTTACAGCTCACTGAATTTGACCAAACTTGACGTATTTCTTGGTTAATTTGGTCTATATTAGCACAATTATACAATAATGGTCTTCTGATCTTCTGGACAGGAATCAAAGCAAGAGGGCCGGGGTGACGATTTTAGAAATGCAGGAAGTTGGCATTTTTAGACTGAAAATGGTGCCTGGGGATCAATGAAAGTTCAACTCTGTATAGGTTTTATCGGATTCCCCAACTTTGATCAGGTTTGGGTCTGTCGCTGTCTCTGCCGCCGTTTACTCTACAAGATCATTCAGCTTCTAATGTACCTTCGCTAGACTGACTCGGACTGATACGATACTGTGACAATAGCTTCCAAAATGACTGGGTCCTTCTCCGGACAACACAAGACTGATACCAATAAACTGACTGAATCGGAGTTCTGAACTGGGTCCGCCGTACTGTAGTCTCGGATGCAAATCTCGGCAGGACAGGGCTTCTTTCCGCACCTGAATCAAATGGGTTAAAACCCATTAATACAAGGTCACGGTGCGGGAATCGAACCCAGCACCCATTACTCGTTCTTTCGCTTTCCTGGCCCAAAATGTGCATTTTGGGCCCTATTTGAACTTGTGAAATGACGAAATGACACAAAACCCTTGGCTATTGCCTTCTTGACAAAACTAGCTGTTCATTGTAATTTCTTGTTGCAAAACAGGCCTTTCTCGGCCATTTTGGGTTACGACTTGGTGATTTTGATTAAACTTGAAGTAACTCTTCGCGCAGACAAAATGATTCATAATGTTCTCACGTCTGGACCCAAATCGGGTCTTAATGGCTTGCGATTAGACGAAACAACTCTTAAAACGTGTAAACCTCGCTATTCGTACATTACTTGAAAACTTTGCTAGTTTCTGTCTTTTTCTTGCACAAACCGGGCCGCCTGGCCCGTCTTAGGTTACTTCAAACAGATCCTGATAGAAACTCACAGGTTAGCTTGAACAGATTACAAGACCGAACAAAAACTTGCGTTGCTGGCCTAGTTCTGACCCAATTTCGTTGATTTGCCACGGGAAACAGGCTTGTTTCCCGTGACCCGCTGCTAATCTTGAACGTACACAAAACTTGATGTTTTTGCATAAATTTCTAATGTTGGAAGATGGTCAGATATTTATTGTTTACTACAATTAACTTAGCTACTGCCTACCTACCTAAGTACATTAAACTACTAAAACCTACGTAATGCTAACTTATGAATTAATACTGCTGTTTATTTGATTAAACGTTCTATGGCTAATCAGTTTTCCTACCCATGTTGATAAAATAAATTAATAGGCTGCTTGAACTCGTTGTAATTGTAACCCGTTAGCTCAATGGAAGAGCACTGGACCTATTAATCCAGAGAACCTGAGTTCGAATCTCAGTACGGGTCTACTTCTTTTCTCTTATTTTAGTCTGTCTTCTGGCCTTTGACATGGGAAGTTGGGTGATTACGGTAACGACCGTGAGCCCATGATAACTTTTAGGCCAAGACTATTAATATCCCTATTTTGACTAGACTTAACTATTTCCCCAATTATTAATAACGTCAGATAATTAATACAACAAGACTGCAACTATTTTCTTACCTAGAACTAATTTAAACTGCCAGTTCGCTAATCGGACATTTGTTATAAGGCTTTACCTAGAACTAACTAAACTACCGGTCCGCTAATCGGACATTTGTTGTCTGACTCTTACTAGTGACAGATTTCTACCTATTTTATACATTATCTGCCTGTCTAACCTGGTTAGTATTGGATTTCATGGTTGCGGCTCATCCGCCCCCTAATAGCAGGGCGACCCACACGGATGACCGGAAATCCGACAGACCTGCAGACCTAATAGGGGGTCCCCGTGACCCTAGGCTGCGGAAATCTGCCCTAACCGTCAAACAGAACAACATTAGACAAGATTTCCTATTGCATTTACTCCGAGACTGGCAATTTTACATCAAACACGCGTCTACGCTTTAACTGAGATAAATCCCCTAATTAGTTGCGAATAGGGGCCAAATTGCTACTCAATTTGGCCCATTTCCTGCCTAATACCTGAGCAATTACACATTCATCCTGGCATTTCCAAGACCCTTATCAGACAAAGGGAGTTTACATGGTCTGCCCTCAATCACACTCACAGTCACACAATTTTGGTTGAAAATTCACACTAAAAAGGGGCTAGACTTGGAACCTCATAATCCATAAGGAATTTACCCAAGAAGCCGACTACGTAAATTTAGGGTTCACATTCACACAGTTACGAGCACAAGCACACCAACAGTTACATAATCAGCAGAATAATGTAATACGAATCCTAACACTTTCCTACCTAAATCTACCTATTCTACCTATTCTTTGTATGCACATTTTGTTGTATTTTGTGGCATCAACGGGTCTCCGTCTGGAGCCCTGATGTTGTAGGTTTGGACTTTAACCGAGACTGGAATTTTGAAACTTTGGAAGTTTGTTGGAAAGCAAAACGAGTAATAATTGCTCGGCAATTATTACTAACCAACACAATCATTTCCGCTAAGGACAGCTTGACCTATTACTTTTAGGTAGCCGACCTACACAAATAGCATAACACGATTACAAACAACAATTTTAACTTCAGTAGTGCCTAGTTATACGAATATGGCCGGCAATTCCTAATTGCCGGCTGTGGGGAGAATTATTCCCTAGACTTAACTCAATTCAGAACACGAGGTCGTAACCAAGGGACCTCCTATCTCAACTCAAGGGTGGGTCCCCACTCAAAATCCCTTCATTATTAAACAACCCCAAAAGATGTGAAAAAAGGAAAAAATGTCTGGCCACGAGGGCTCGCTGAGTGAAAATTGTAAAAACTGGCCACGAGGGCTCGCTGAGTGAAAAATGTAAAAACTCTGGCCACGAGGGCTCGCTGAACAAGAATGAAAAATTGGCCACGAGGGCTCGCTGGATAAAAACAGAACAAAAATACTGGCCACGAGGGCTCGCTAATTTTGAGTTAATGATGAGCCAAAAAGGGGCTATATTTTGATTAAAAATTAAAGGCCCGAAGGCATACGTGTGCTTGGGGGGTTTGGGGGGGGGGGTTTTCACCCCCCCCCCCCGAACCTGAGCTCACCCCCCCCCCAGAGGGGGGTCCCTCACCCCCCCCCCCCGGATTTTTCCGGTAAAAAACCGGAAAAATCCGGTTTTTTCGGCGGCCTTCGGCCGCCCTTCACCCCCCCCCCCCCAGAACTTCCCCTCCTGCACATGTCTGCCCGAAGGCCGAAAAACAAAAGTAAAAATAGGCCGAAAAAGGCCTTCTAAAACCTAAGAAAAAAGTGCATTTTTCTGTGCTTCTGGCCGAGCATAGTACGCTCATATGGCCCTACTTCGTGCGTGTATTGCTTCGTGAAAACTCAGATCTTCTCCTCTGACCTGTGTGGGCCAGAGGAGGTCCTAACTCGTGTTCCTAAAAGGGGGGTCTAAATGCGTTGGGGATTCTCCGGCCAAAACGCTGGCACACCAGGAGAACGCATTGAAGAGAGGGGGGATACACGGCCGCTCTCGGCCGGAGCTGAAGCAATACTGACTGGAAATTTTGAATTTCCAGTCAGTCGACCTCACGCCTGTTGGCGGTTTCTTTGAGGCGGACGGGATTTCCAGACTCTTCTGGAAATCCCCTTTGTGGGTGCAGACCCGACGTGGGCTGTTTGCACGCCTGGCCCACCGGAATAGAGATTTATGGGGGGGTCTAGAATTATGACCCCTTTGTGTGCGAAATTTCCAG
>JASAND010023535.1:0-33988 GCA_030248195.1 Trissonchulus latispiculum | reverse complement strand
AAACCCAAATGGGGGGAAAATAAACCCACCCCTCACAGGTCTTAAAAATTGTTCTATCGCAATTCTGACACTTCCAGTGTAAAAGTCAACCCTTTTTTAGTTAGTATGAACCAAAAAACCCGATCCTAAGTAGCTTTTTTTGAGATCTCATGTGCCGTTGAAAATGCTGCATCAACTGGCCAGGTTTCATAAAGTTTAACACATAAACATAGGACAATTTTTGAAAAATGCGAAAAATGATGTAATTTGATAAAACTTATTATTCTATCGTGTAGAGAATGGTTTTTTACGTAGAATTGGCTGTTAAAATCCACAATTGTACCTGTATTGGGTCCTCCAGCAGCGAAATGGCACTTTTAAGGTTTTTAGCCCCTAGCTAGCCAGGTAAGCAAAATTGTCCGAATCTGACCGCATAGGATGACGCAGCGTGCTCGATAGTACCGTGCTATAGTCTCTAATTGTTTCCAAAAGTGTTGAGTTGTTAAAAAAATTTTCAAAAAATTTGGGTGGGTTTTTTTCCCCCCCAAAGTGGGTTTTTTTCCCCGCCACGTTTGGCAATGTGCCAGACTAACGGTACAGCGGATCGGTCTAATTTTGGCTGTGTGCAAAGAGGAAGAGTTGCCACCATTGCAGATATTTGCAAAACTTTTCTAACCCAACCCAGTCAAAAGTTACATCGGTCCAAACTTGTGCAAAATTTTGGCATGGTTGGACCAAAAAGTAGTTGTCATTTTCAAAATGTCATAAAATGAGCAGGAGTGAACCAAATGACTTGATCTTTGCATACGTAGGTTAGAAAGAAAGTATATAAATCCGACACAGCAAGTTTGGGTGGGTGGTTCTTTGGCGAAAGTTGTTCAGTTCGATGCGGGCCTTCATTTGACTCGAAATTTGACCACTTTTGAAAATTTTAATTTTTGACCCAAAATCGCCTAAGTCCCCACCCCACCCCACCACAGGCCTCTACAGCCACTTTAGGTACGCACTTCTATGACAAAAGTTGCTCAGTTCGATGCGGGCCTTCATTTGACTCGAAATTTGACCACTTTTGAAAATTTTAATTTTTGACCCAAAATCGCCTAAGTCCCCACCCCACCCCACCACAGGCCTCTGCAGCCACTTTAGGTACGCACTTCTATGACAAACGTTGCTCAGTTCGATGCGGGCTTTCATTTGGTACCAAATTTGACCACTTTTGAAAATGACAACTACTTTTGGTCCAACCATGACAAAAGGTCGCACAAGTTTGGACTGATGTAACTTTTGACTGGGCTGGGTTAGAAAAGTTTTGCAAATATCTGCAATGGTGGCAACTCTTCCTCTTGCACACAGCCACAATTAGACCGATCCAATGTACCGTTAGTTTGGCACATTGGGAAACGTGGCGGGGAAAAAAAAACCCACTTTTGGGGGGAAAAAAACCCACCCAAATTGTGAAAATTTTAACAACTCAACACGGAAACAATTAGAGACTATAGCACGGTACAATTGAGCACGCTGGCGTCATCCTATGCGGTCAGATTCGGACAATTTTGCTTTACCTGGCTAGCTAGGGCTAAAAACCTTAAAAGTGCCATTTCGCTGCTGGAGGACCCAATACAGGTACAATTGTGGATTTTAACAGCCAATTCTACGTAAAAAAACCATTCTCTACACGATAGAATAATGAGTTTTATCAAATTACATCCTTTTTAGTATTTTTCAAAAATTGCCCTATGTTTATGTGATAAACTTTATGAAACCTGACCGTTTGATGCTGCATTTTCAATGACACATGAAATCTCAAAAAAAGCTACTTAGATCGGGTTTTTTTGGTTCATTTCATACTAACTAAAAAGGGTTGAATTTTACACTGGAAGTTTCAGAAGTGCGTTAGAACAATTTTTAAGATCTGTGAGGGGTGGGGTTTATTTTCCCCCATTTGAGTTTTTCCCCCATTGGGTATTTTTCCCCGCTACTTTTTGCATTATACCGCTCTAACGGTACAACCGAGAGTAGTGCCAATAGGGGGGGGGGAAAGGGCTAGTGGACGCCAAGTACAAGGTATATAAGTTCTCAGATACCCCGTATAATAAAATTATCATAGGGGTCGCGGTAGCGACCCCTATAATATGAGTGAAAATGGTCGAATGACCGTGTAAAACAAGGCTGCGCAGAAGCTGCGCAGATTCCTGCGCAGATACTGCGCAGATTATGTGCGCAAAAAATTGTACGTGTCGAGTTTAGTATATTTGCCAAGTTTCATCCCCGTACCACTTTCCGTTAAAAAGTTGCGCCAAAAATCGCTTACGAAAATTGTGTTTTTTCTTTTTTTCCGGTTTCTCGCTTTTGATGTCTCATAAGGGGGTTTTGTAGCTTGAATAACTACAGATAGAAAAATTTTTGCCTATGAAACCCATATATATTCTTGTAGTACAAATCAAAAATAAGAAAATAAGCTAGTTTTTATGCCTCCCAGGGCCGGAAAAAATTTTTGGCTGGGGGTCAAAGTCGGCCAAAACGCTAAAATGGCCAAAAAGTATGCTTCAAAGGCGCCTTAATAAGTCAGATTGGGCTATATATGGGACAATACTGACTATATGGTTAAACAGTACACATATCGGGGTCGTTCAAATGCTATATGATTTTCCGTCTTCGAGCGTAATTTTTCGGTACTGGCCGGCCAAAGTTGGTGAATTTTGGGTCGAACTTTGAACTTAATTTTTTCGCTTATTTTGCTACATGGGTGGCTCAAATTTTGCATACAAAGGTTTTTTGGGACGGAGAATCGACTCCCGCTATCAGTTTTGCTGCCCGAGTAACCCAAGTTGCTGGGCTGGTTCCACTTGACCGTCTGAGGGGTCCTGTCGGTAACCGCTTCCCGGAGGTCCATAGTAGGCTTTACTTTGCCTCTCCAAACTTTGTCTATAGGGGTTTTCTGGTGCGCCCAGCTCATTCCCGGTGTCCGTTTTGCCGTCTGACCCACCCATCTTGCTGTGCTGGTTCCACTTTGCCGTCTGGAGGGTCCGGTCGGTACCGACTTCCGGGAACACCATATATATAGGACTGTACATAGCCTGACAAAACATTGTCTATAGGAGTTTTCTGGTGCGCCCAGCTCATTCCTGGCATCCGTTTTGCCGTCTGACCCACCCATCTTGCTGTGCTGGTTCCACTTTGCCATCTGGAGGGTCAGGTCGGTGGGAGGTCATGGGGACATGGGGTCAAAAATGAAAATTTTCAAAAGTGGTCAAATTTGGTACCAAATAAAAGCCCTAAGCGAGCTGAGCAACTTTTGTCATAGAACTGCATGCTCAAAGTGGCTGTAGAGTGCTGTGGTGGGGTGGGGAGGGGACTTAGCGACTTAGGCGATTTTCGGTCAAAAATGAAATTTTTCAAAAGTGGTCAAATTTGGTACCAGATGAAAGCCCTAAGCGAGCTGAGCAACTTTTGTCATAGAACTGCATGCTCAAAGTGGCTGTAGAGTGCTGTGGTGGGGTGGGGTGGGGACTTAGGCGATTTTCAGTCAAAAATGAAATTTTTCAAAAGTGGTCCATGGCTATAGGGTGCTGTGGGGTGGGGTGGGGTGGGGACTTAGGCGATTTTCGGTCAAAAATGAAATTTTTCAAAAGTGGTCAAATTTGGTACCAGATGAAAGCCCTAAGCGAGCTGAGCAACTTTTGTCATAGAACTGCATGCTCAAAGTGGCTGTAGAGTGCTGTGGTGGGGTGGGGTGGGGACTTAGTCGATTTTCGGTCAAAAATGAAATTTTTCAAAAGTGGTCAAATTTGGTTCCAAATGAAAGCCCCTAAGCGAGCTGAGCAACTTTTGTCATAGAACTGCATGCTCAAAGTGGTTGTGGAGTGCTGTGATTGGCTTGTTTGCTACTGTTGAAAGATATCTATACATACCTTCAGGAGCATACATATGTAACCAGGCATCATAGAATCCATAAGTAGAATTGTCTCGTACCTAGCTAGCTAATTTCTAACTTCCCACCATTCTCTCTTCTGCATAAGGCGCATGCGCAGATCTAAGCTAGCTTCTCGGGCCTGGCGTGCTAGTACGTATATGTGGTATACGTGCTCTCTATGACTACGTATCTTACAGCTGCAGCTATGGATATGCGAGACGTGTGTTGTCTATGATAGTGTGCTGGCAGGTCTCGACGGTTTCAGCTAGGACCCTCCCTTGCCTTTTAGTAGGATCCCCCCTTTCCTTCGGTGCGAGCCCCCTCTTGAGTACAGCCCCTCCTTCGAGAACTCGAGTTGTCTCCATGTGCGTCAATCTAAGATCTCGAGCCATAATTAGAACCCGACACGTTCATGATAACATTTTAGTTGACATTAAGATGAGACATCAAAGGGGCCGATCTCCTATAAAAGGAGGTGTGCCTTGAGCTCCTGGGCCAGTCTTTCGCCAGTCTCTCTCTGTCTTAGCTGATCAGTCTTCATCTATGACTTTGCTAGGTGACCTTCTGTGTTAACCAGCCATCGACTACCAGTCTACCGGCCAAGTTATATATATGGCCAATGTGGTCTCTTACTGTTTGCTATTCTACTACATTTGACTTTGGGTCAAGGAGTTTATGTCTCTTTATTCTATCATAATGATTTGCTACTTATTATACTCTGGCTGGACTTGGTTGCTCCATTAAAAGCTATACATCTGGAATAAACCTGCGCTGTGCGTTCTACTCTACCTTTAGATCAAAGTAAGCCCAGTTCCAATTTCAGTCTAATCTCTAGTTATCTAGACCTGGCCGAGGGCCACACGGACAGGTTATCCCCACACAAATAGCCTGTCACACATATATATATAAAATAATAGAAAACAAGAACAAAAAGTGCTCCTTCGTCGCATGTAAAATACATATGAGTCTTCGTAGACAGGTTGTACATAAGCAAAAACTAGCCTGTAAAATACATATGAGTTCCGTAGGGAGGTTGTAAATTAAGGAAAACAAGTTGCAACCGTCCTACAACGAGGCTCATATTGGCGTCACACTGCATTCCACATTAAAGCCTCATTAAAGAACCTCAGCTTCATCCACATTACGGAAAAATGAACAGACGTCGTGGCCCAGAAGAAATGGACTGAAGTGAACTACGACTGCTCAAGCTGAACTGTGCATGCAACCTGATGTTTCCTGAAACACTATGGCACACCTATAATGCATTCGCGAAACACTTTCAAATTATATATACACATTATCAAATGCGTTCCCACTTGGCTGTGAGTCAGAGTGCCTCATGGCGTACCATATTGAGCATATTACACACTATAATGACTGATCAACAAGCTATGTGAAGGACAATTTGTATATAATGAAAAGCTTTATGCACTATGTATTTACATAAAACTAAAATATATATCTGCAAATTATTCGTATTATGACATACGCCAATATGAGCCTCGTTGTAGGACAGGCTCATATGTTAAGCGGTTGCAACTTGTTTTCCTTAATTTACAACCTCCCTACGGAACTCATATGTATTTTACAGGCTAGTTTTTGCTTATGTACAACCTGCCTACGAAGACTCATATGTATTTTACATGCGACGAAGGAGCACTTTTTGTTCTTGTATAAAATACAATTCAAAAGTTATTACAATGTTTTAGTAACTGCAAAAAAAGCAAAAAATTGAGCAAAGATTGTCACAAACGTCAGAAAAAATTTTCGATTTTTGTAGTGTTAAAGAGCTGGTTCCGGTTCCGGTTTTTTAAAGCCAATTCCGGTTCCGGTTTTTGGAGTTCCGGTCGATCCCTTATATATATATATATATAGAGGTCGAGGTCGGGGGAAAAAACCACAGTAGTCACGTTTTGGACTCTGCAGAACTACTCCGTGGAGCAATCCGGCTATACAATGTTTTCTTATCAAGCCCTATCCAGACAGACATATAAATCGCCTCTCTAGGCCCTGTCGTTAATTAGTAATTAACGGCTAATTTCCGGGGGAAAAACCAATGGCGGGAAAAAACCAACCCATGGGAAAAAACCAACCCCAATATTCAGACGGAGTAACTCATATTAGCGATTTTATTTTATATCTGCAGTCATTTTTGCGATATATATTCCTTATAATAAGTGAGAAAAAATGGATAGAAACAAAAGGTTAAACTAAAGTTAACCCTAAGTGACAACAGTTTCATAGAGTATACTAAAATCATATATACATGCTATCCGTTGAACCAGGTATAATTATAAACCAACACAAAAAGACAACAATTAAACTCAGATTTAGGTGCATTCTATATTAAATATTATGAATATATTATTCTATTTATTATTCTATTTCTATATTATTAGAAAATCAAACATCAAAATTTGCAGCATCAACTGGCTAGGTTTCATCAAATTTGCCAGTTTCTATGTTAAAATGCAAAAATTTGTAAATCTTTTGAAATTCGATAAAATAAAATAAAATAAATGTTGTTTCAGTGTTTTTCGCATATTTCTTTGTCCCAGAGTATATACATTTTGACTACTTTAGCTGAGCCAAACAGTCGATCCGCCGAAATGAGGTTTTTACCGGCTAGCACAAAATTGTCAAGTCCAAATGCAATTTTGAGCTGTTCACGTGAAAGAACGCGTTAAACTTGCTAATGGCTTTTGAGCAACTAATAACCATTTTTCGGAGTTTGGCAGCAAAAGCAAAAATTGGTTTTTTCCCACCCCTTGGTTTTATTTTCTTTTTTTTAAATTCTGCTGGCAACTTGTCAAGCGTCGCAGGAAGACGAGACCGACATTTTTGGAAAGAGCACATGTTGTTCTCATAGAAACTATTATCTAAGTTATTATCTAACTACTATGGAAAATTTTCTACAGGCCTTCAAAAATAGACAAATTTTGAATTTTTGGGGGGGTCGAAAATGCCAAAATTTTCAAAATGTCAAAAAATGCCCAAAAGTGGTCCGATTTTGCTCAAATAAATTTCATGTGGTAGGTGGGATGGGCCCTGCCAACTTGCACGCCAAATTTGAGCCCGCTAGCTCATCCCATCGCCCAAACGGGGGGTTGGTTTTTTCCCCTACCACTTGCGGGTTGGTTTTTCCCCGATCTCTATAATTGCGCAGAGCGAAATTTAAGCTGATGGGCAGAAACGGATTACATGAGGTGGGGAAAACATAAACATGCGTTCAGTTCCAATTTTCAAAACAAACAAGAGCAAAAAAGAGAAAAGTTAGATAAGAACATTACCTGGACGATTTGACCAAGTCATCACGACTAATTCCGTAATCACTACCACTACCAGTAATTAGATGAGATGTGTCGTTTGAGGGAAATGCAGTAGCCATAACTTAAGTGACTAAAAAGTTCTATAAAAATCAAATATAAGCAGTATATACGTATATATCACAGGGAGAACTTGTGCTGTAAAGTTAATATATATTTATAAGTAACAAAAATGCTCCGCACAAAAGGGGATAATATGTGTGTTGGGCCTCCTATGTCTATCCTATAAATCCCAGTTGATAAAGTAAAGGCATAAATCCGACACAGCAACTTTTGATGGATGGTTCCATGTCGAAAGTTCCTCCGTTCGCTTCGAGCTTTCATTTGACACCAAAATTGCGCCCCCCCCCGAAATTGACCTCAATCCCCCCCGAAATCGTCCCCTCCCAGGATTTTGCTCTGCCCTCCCGGATCTTTTGGTGACCCAAATTTTTGCCAAAAATAGGCAAATTTTCAAAAATTTTCCGGCTTCGCCTTCATTATCCTCGAAAAACTGCTAATCAACAAATCACCTATGCAACGGACCCCTGGACATTGCTGCACACATCTTAGCCGTGAAAATGCCGGTTGCTGAATGCTGAGTAATATCGAAAAGTAATGTACGTTGTATACAAGGCCGCATCCAGGGGGGGGGTTCAAGGGGTCTAGACCCCCCCTTTTGGGAGGACAAAATGGAAAATTTTTGCTATTTCTATGACAAAAACAGCTATTATTAAAAAATTTTCGCGCCTTCGGCGCGATAATTCACTTTTTCCTAGAAACACCGGTCCAATATACTGTTTTTGGGCAAAAATGCAAAAATTCTTAAGCTTCTGGGGGGCTCCGCCCCCCAGACCCCCGTTGCGTTTTACCTTGGACCCCCGCCCTTTTCAAAATCCTGGGTGCGGGGCGCGGGCCTGGTTGTATATGAACTACATGAAATCGTCCCCTCCCAGGTTTTTTGCTCCCCCCCCCCTCCCGGATCTTTTGGTGGCCCAAATTTTTGCCAAAAATAGGCAAATTTTCAAAAATTTTCCGGCTTCGCCAGAACTTTCTTCGTAAGAAATGACTATTTTTAGCTTAAATCGTGGCATTTTTGAGAACTTTTTACGTGTAAAATACGCCAAAAAATACCAATGTTGAGCTCATTTTTTTGCAAAAAATCTCCCCCTCCCCAAAAAAATTTCGTCCCCCCGGCATAGGTGTAACGGGGATTTGGGTTGGGGGGGGCCCCCTCCCCCGGAATTTTGCGGGGGGCCCCCAATATAGACCCCCCCCCAACCCCCCCCACGACCTCACCCAAACCTCCCCCAAAAAATTTTTTCTATTTTTATGTCAAAAATCGCATTTTCAGCCATTGCTAATGCCAAAGAACATTCAACTATGAAGTAATTTTGACAGTAGACAGGTGTTTTAAACTCGAAAACTTGATTGCCAACATGTTTCTAAGTCGAAAATAATATTGAGTCAGAAAGTCCATAAAACGTTTGAAAACGTGTATTTCACGCAATAATGAACAGTTTAAGCGAAAAATTTGGACATTTTTGAAAAATTTTGCAAAACTTACCCTAAAAATTCCCAATTTTTGGCCAATTTTTCGCGCCTTCGGCGCGACAACCCCCCCCCCCCCCCCGGTTGGGGGGGGGGGGGGGGGGGGGGGGGGGCCGGGGGGCCCCCAAAAATTTTTTGGGGGTGGTTTGTAAAAAGGGGTGGGGGGTTACCCCCCCACCCAAAAACCTCCCCACAACACCTATGCCCCCCGGCATAGGTGTAATTTGGGAGGGGGGGTTGGGTGGGAGGGGTTACCCCCCCCTCTTCCCCCACGCCCCCCCCAACTGCCAACTGCCGACGGCGCGAAAATCTTGGGTATCTTTTGGGTAAGTTTTGCAACATTTTTCTAAAAAGTCCAAATTTTTGGCTTAAAGTGTTTATTATCGCGACAAATACACGTTTATAACGGTTTTATGGACTTCTAGACTCAATATTGACCTTATTCTGCACTCAGAAACATGTTGACAATCAAGTTTTCGTGTTTAAAAATACTGTGTAATGTTAAAAATATTTAATGACTTCATGTTTTTCGGCATTAGCAATGACTGAAAATGAGATTGCTGGCATAAAAATAGAAAAATATTTTTGGGGGAGGTTTGGGGGGTCGACGTCTAAAAAGGGAACCCTCCAAAATTCCGGGAGAGGGCCCCCCAACCCAAATCCCCGTTACACCTGCCCCCCCCCGGGGACCGTGCCCCCGTGAAGCCACCACCCCCCCCCCCACCACAACCCTAAAATTCCCTGCACCACAGCACTCTACAGCCACTTTCCCTTCGGTACGCAGTTCATAACAAAAATTGCTAAGCTCATTTAGGGCTTTCATATGCTGCTACGTATACTGCTACAACTAAGCTTGAAAGTGCTCAAAAATCAAGGTTTAGCACCAAAATAGACTATTTTTGACCGAAAAATTCCGGCGAAGCCGGAAAATTTTTGAGAAATTTGTAAAGAACAAATGTAAACTGCTGGCTCTTTTATGTGAATTTGTGACAGAGCTAGTCGTGTATCGTTGACTAACGTTGAAATTAAACTTAGAACAACTTGGACTTAGGTACGGAATAACTTAGAGCTAGATAATACGTATCAATACGTATAGTGCTTAGTATTTAACTAGTAATAAAGATTAATTGAAATATCTTGAACTTAGAATAGTTAGGCCTAAATTGACACTCAAGTAATAATCTTAATCATGCGAAAAGCGAAACTCAGTAATCAAACTAGGTCCTAAAGAAAATACGATATACGGTGGAGACTTAATTAACTACTACGTAACTATTAATATAATTGTTCATTGTATTCTTGTATTGTTCTATTGTGTTAATTATTATTGTCCATGCTAACAATGTCTCGTAGTTATTCCGTTGCTACCGTAATTAAGGAAGAAAGTGCTTGTAAGGCTAAGGAAAATTGGGCTTCCAACGGTTTTCTGGAAAGACTTGGTCGCCTTAGTTTTGACAAAGATAGATTTTAAGCAAGAGTTGGAAATTGGCTTTAGGCTTATTGCTTACGTCGTCCAAAAGCAGGAATATTCTAGAAGCTTCTTAGCCCAAAAAGCTAGCAACAAGCGAGAATATTTTGTTGGAAAAGCTAAGAGCTGGAAACTTGTAATACCTATGGGAAATTTAGAGAGAACCTAACTTTAGACTATTTTTGGGATTGAAAACAAATTGAAGGTATTAGGTAATCGCAATCGTCTTACGGTACTTCGGCTTGGAATAGTTTGCTTTTGTGCTATTCATGGGGTCTTGGTATTTGTGCTGGTGGAGTCAAGTGGTGTTGAATAAACTGTGAGCTTGCTATATTGTCAAAGTAAAAGATCGTGAAGTGTACCTAGCTAAGACTCCGATAGGATTAGTGAAGATCCACTGCGCTTTAACTCTGCCTGCGCTGGTCGTCTACCCCACGGCCCGCGACAAATTTGAGAACGCAATGTGTGTTTAGCGCAATGTTCTAAGCGGCTGCGATGTGGGTGGAGGGGGGGAGCGGCGCCGCGTGGGGTATATATGTGGTAAAAATCTAAATAGCAGGTTCTTTATGCGAATTTGAGGACGCAAATGTGTTTTTGAAGTTCTCTGATCGGTTGCCGATATTTGGGCATTTTTGTTACTAGTAAGATTTCGGTAGAGTCTCCATTGACAAAGTATCTAGACGAACTTCCAGAGCTGTAACAAGAACGTCAAAGCTATCAAACTAGCTAGTGACAACCTTGTCTTCTTCCTCCATCCGATCGGATCACAGCCAGCTGACTAACAAATACAGTCATTTTTTTCAAATGTTCAGATACCGAATCACCAGGTGCTAGCTTCAAATCATTGAACTTTCACTTTAGCGACAGCTTATTTGACCACGTTTTCTTTTGGAAATGTCGAGCAGGTTAATCCCAAACCAGTTTTGGACAGACGGGATCGTGAACCAGGTATAAAAGCTTTGGATCAATGGTTAACACTATGATAGCCAGAGCTTTATCTTGTGCTTTTGATAATCTGCGAGAGCCCGGGCATTGGCTGGCTCTTCCTCTGTTTTGTTGATAAATCCCCACAGGTTTTCCTTAAGCAGGGACATTATACACTGAATGGCCCAAGCTGCATAATTACTGTCATTCAGGGGGGGACAATCTGTGCTTTTTCAGTCATCGCAGTCCTGGGCCCATAACCTCTAGAGGCCGTAGATGCGGACAAGTCACAACCGACAACAAAAAAGCATTTATGTTTGACTTGAGTCTTGTTCATCTGTTATAGTACAACAGATGAACAAAACTCAAGTCAAACTTATTATTTTTCTTGGAACCAAATGGTCTCTTCTTAGCTTAACAGTTTGGGCATGCAAGCATTTTCAGCATTATCTACGTCATCGGCAGTTTACCTTGTATACTGATAACGAAGCCCTAAAATATATTTTTGCAAATGCCAGGAATCAAGTCTATACTAGAATCGTTAAATGGGCTATCGTACTTTCTGAATTCAATTTTCCAACTGAACATTGAAATGGCATAGATAATCCTGTAGCTGATTGTCGGTCTCGCTATCCACAACAGACTGTCGTTGAACAGGACAACAGCAAATTTCAGGATGCAAATCAAACTAGCAAACCCGTAAATAAGTTTCAGTACGTATCTGATGAGTTTGATGGAACTGGTGATATGTATCCTCCAGTCTTTGTCATAGAGCAATATATGGATGACCAAAGGTCATATGCTATTACAACTGATCCTGACTTTAGTGCTTTTACTGAATATCTGGAAAAAGGTACTTTACCTAAAGACGATTTAACTTGGACTTTAATACGTGATCAATCATATTTTGAACTTAAAGAAAGCGGAACGTTGTATCGATTTAGCACTGATATTAACGGTCGAAAGAAAAAGTGCTCTGCTCGTTTAGCATGCGTACCTAGAAAGTTTAGCAACTATATTTTGCAACGGTTTCATTCTGATATTAATATTGGTGGTCATTTTGGTGTACCTCAAACTCATAGTAGGTGCGAAATATTATTGGCCCACATTGCTTACTGATGTTAAGTTGTTTATATGTAATTGTATTGTATGTACACGATTTTCTGTTGGACGAGGCACTCTCAAGTAGAGACCTTCACTCAGGCCCGTAAGCCCGGCCCGGCCCGGCCCGAGGTAGGAAAAATTTGGGTGCGGGTCGGGCCGGGCCGGGCCTAGTACTAGAGCGGGCCGGGCTTCGGGCCGGGCCTGGTGTTCATAGGTTAACGCGGGGGGGTCTGGGGGGGGGGGGGTCCAAGCCCCTCCCAACCCGGACAAGGTACAAGCCCTATCGCCGTCGGGGACAAGGGGTAACGAAAAAATGGCCAAGGGGTAACCAAAAACAGCAGGAAAAAATTAGTTTTTACAGTAAAATTTCAAAAAATTTCCGGCTTCGCCGGAATTTTTTAGCTAAAATGTTTAATTTTTCGGGAAAACTGGGCAAAATTTTGAATTTTTTCCAAAAATTGAAGATTTTTTGCAAATTTTGACAAAAAATTGCGAATTTTAATAAAATTAGCGTTAATTTTTCGAAAAATTTTACAAATTTTTTTCTTGAGGTACAAGCCCCCCTGAAAATTTTTGTTCAAGGTACAAGCCCCCTCAAAATTTTTTGGGGACAAGCCCCCCCCAGGACCCGACCCTATGTTAATGTATGCTGGTGTTTTCAGTGAAACGTTTTGTCTTGTTTCAATTTTGTCAATTTTTATTAGAAATTGTACTAATTTCTAAAATAAATTTTCTATAGTCAGTGGAATTATATTTCGGTTTTTCTTTAATTTCGTAGCTTTTTAGAAGAGTACTGCCGGACTTAGTTAGTGTACTTGTGTTTATATATACACTATCTCTAAATTGTACATTATCATCCTAAATGCAGTTTTATTTTAATATTTTGTATGTATGCTTTCTTCCTAATTTATAGTATATTTCGTGCTTTCGTTGAATCGACGAGCTGAGCAGTGACCTGTTCCCTATTAAGGGGGGGGGCTACTAAAGGTTTGCCCCGACTTTGTCCGATTGGACTACTTTTTGGCGAGGATATAGAGCATGGGTGTGGTCAAAAAATATCGGGTACTGAGATCTTAGCTGCCTTCCAGCCATGTGCAGCCGACGCGTTTATGTGCCCGACCCCCCTTTTTTCACAACTACCAACATAATTAATTAAAAATTTCTACTGACTGCTAGGCCCAAGCTTAAAAGCTGCCATTCGCCAATAAGATTTGGCACATATGTCCCTACCTGCAGAAAAATACTAGAAGTCTGTATCATATCAGCATCTAAGGAAATTACTCGTCAAAGTTGAAGTTTCGGCAAAAATTTAAAAATTTTTGGCTAACGAAAGGAAAATTTTATTACTGGTGCGAGCTATAAGACTGTAATTTGGCATAAAAGGAGGCCCCATAGGAGTACTTGATTGTGCCAAATGGCAAGAAATTCTGACGCGTGAAAAGATTTTAATGTCAACTTTAATCTTCAAAAATTTTCAAAAACGCCTTTTTTGAGCAATGGTACCCCAGAAATCGAAAAAGTCAAATTTTTTGAAATTAAAATTTTTTGAGATACTTGAACTCAGCGAAGTCGAAAACACCCCCACAAAAGATTTCAGCTCGATTAGTGAAGGTTTGCGACTTCTATGGCTGCAGAAACCCTCTACACAGGATCCGACAGACTGAAAATGGCTGTCTCGGCAAGTTTTGAAGATTAAAGTTGACATAAATATTTTTTCACACGGCAGAATTTCTTGCCATTTGGCACAAAGGGCCTTCCAATGTGCCAAATTACAGCCTTATAGCTCGCACCAGTAATAAAATTATCTTTTCGTTAGCCAAAAATTTTTAAATTTTTGCCGAAACTTCAACTTTGACGAGTAATTCCCTTAGATGCAGATAAGATACATACATCTAGTATTTTTCTGTAGGTAGGGACATAAGTGCCAAATCGCATTGGCGAATGGCAGCTTTGAAGCTTGGGCCTAGCAGGCAGTAGAAATTTTTAATTAATTATGTTGGTAGTTGTGAAAAAAGGGGGGTCGGGCACATAAACGCGACGGCTGCACATGGCTGCAGCTAAGATCTCAGTATCCGATATTTGTTTGACCACACCCATGCTCTATTTCCTCGCCAAAAAAGTATTCAGCCATCGGGGCAAGTCGATTTTAGTAGCCCCCCCTTAAGCACAAAGAACCGAACAGAGGACTGCACCTACTTAATAAAAATATGAGCCTGAGAAATCGCTTAAAATGGTTAAACACGAATAAGTTCCGTAAAACGAATAATTATTTGTTTTGGGCAACGGCAAAAAATCAGTAAAACGGGCCCGGGCGGGCCTAAGTTGGAGCGGGCCAGGCCGGGTCGGGCCGAGGTCAAAACTTTTAACGGGCCGGGCCGGGCCGGGACTGAAAATTCAGGCCCGTGAAGGTCTCTAGTCTCAAGCGCCTATGAAACTTTATCCGCCAGGTGACTAAGCCGTTTGAACGTGTTGAGCGTACTGACGTCATGCATTTTCCGACTAGCAACAAGCAGAACGTTTGCGTGTTCGTGGTAATTGATCAACTTATCCGTTGGGCAGAAAACTGGCCCCTACGAAATGAAATAGCCGAAACTAATACGTGTATTTTTGAATGAATTTATTTTACGGTAAGGAGTACCAATGGAGGTTATAACCGCTTAAGGTCCTAATTTTCACGTTAAGTTATTTTCAAGTTACTAATGCTTTTTAAATTGATAGATACAAAAATTAGGTACCACATCCTATCATCCTCAGTCAAACCGCTTAGTTAAACGGAACTGTATGAGAAATAGTAAAGAAGTACATAGATTTAAATCAGCGTGATTGGAAAAGAAGTTAGCTTTTGCAATGCATGCACATAGAACGTCGTTTCATTCTACTATTCAAGCTACACTGTATTTTATGCTATTTGGAAGGGATGCACAAGTTCCAAAAGATTTGATTCCAAAAGAAAAACTTGAAAAGCCAGAACAATTTTTAGTCAATTATAAGCCTTCTTTGATACGAACTTTGACTGAAAACTGGCATATTACCGCTCAAATTATTTTCGATAAAGTGTTCTTGTTTAATCAGAACGTACGTTTGCGTAATTTTAAGACGTGTGACATTAGTAAGGTAATTCATGTCAATAGATTGCAATTGTTACCTGATATTAACCCGGAAACCTTGAAGGAGTTGGAAATAGATATTGATGATACAACCACTCACAGTGGTGTTACTGATGTAGATACGTTGCATGATAATAATGTTGTACATACGTATGATGATGATGTACTTGTAAAACATTGTGTATTAAATTATGAAAATAAAGATCAAGTACAAGTAGATGAAACAGAGGATGTACAAGTAGCTAAACAACCGGTAATACAGCAATCAGTGCAATTGCTAATACAAGAAACGGAGACGGAAGAGACTTTAAGTCCACAAAGTCTAGAATGCGCAGCTAGCTACTGCTACAAATTTTCAATATTTACCGTTTCCAAATATACGGTTCCCTCACTTGCCCCTTCTCGCATTCATTTTTTACTGATGGATATGAAACCCGTATAAAATCCGTTTTCACGTATAAAAATATGAAAAAGACCGCAACTATAATTGTGCACTTTGTAATTTAGGAAAATTAATTCTATCTTAGTGATCTCCTCAAAATTTCTTGATGATGGCCAAAAGGCTCCATACTGGATGGAGTAAGTCCGAAAGTGATGAGGACAGAGCACCTCCTCCTAGACCAAAGATTTACAAAGTAGCTCCGAATCCAGAACAAAGAAAGGCAGAGGCCAACAAAAGGAAGAATCAGAAACGGAGTCTTTCCCGAAATGTGAAAGGCGAGCGTAATTCGCCAGATTACTATGATGCTCCTTCATATGAGAATCACCTCAACTTTGTTAGTTTTGGAATTCGGATGACACCGGAGCAAGTCAGAGAGAATTAGAGGAAGGTCTATAAACTCGAGAATAAAGGTGAACAGCTTGTTGAAATCGATCCAGTAGCGGAAAAATTTAGTAACTATGAAATTAACAAGATCGCAGAAAGGTGGCAGAAGCACACATGGATTTTCTTGACAATTTTCCAAACGAAATATGCACGAGATATCCAAGGTCGTGACTTTAGCTCCTGGTTATTTCCTGACTTTCTAGTGGAACGTCAACGTGTCGTCAATAGAATTTGCCTGGATCAAGGAATTAAATCCATTATGACACAATTATGAAGGAAATGCTGCAAGGACGTTATACCGTGTTCGATCTGGAAGGAATTCGAAATGCTGCTTTTGGACAAGAACAAGCTGAAACCATCGGAACAATCCAGTTGGCAGGTACAATTACATTTGACAATCCAAAGCCAAACCATAAAATGGTCATTTGGCTCAGTACTATTTTGGCTAGAACCATGGGCTATCAGATTGTGATGCATTTGTTGCGTAAATTTTTCGATCCTTAGAGTGGAGCACTTTCTATGTCCGTGGGTGCAGATTCGGATGCAAATAAGGTTGACTCGTTGTTTGCACTACCCGGTTTTGAAGGCAGCTGCCCTGAACCAAGAGTATATAATACATAAGACTATGACAGCTGTCATACTCTATGTATTATCAGCTTAACACATCCTCTGCAGCACGCTAACAACTGACCCCCCCCCCGCAAATTGGTACCAGTCGAAACGGGGGTACGCTCACTCGCTTTATGTTTGTGTGCTAAAGCTCGAAAACACATGCACTACGTGCGAGAGTTTTGTGTTTGTTTTAAGCTTTAGAACTCATTCATAGCGGTCAAAATTTTTTGAAGTGAAGGATCCAATTTGCGGGAGGGGTCAGCCGTTAGCGTGCAGAGGATGTGTCACGCCTATAATAATTAGAGTATGATTGCTGTCATACTCTTATGTATTGTGTACTCTTGGCTGATCTAACGGACTTGTGGCGAAACTTGGGTACAGTTCTTCATTCGGATATGCGTGTACCTGATTTTGTCACGAAGGAATGGATTGAGCATCCAAAACAGAAGGAAGCAGGTGCAATACAGCAGAATCTGAGTCTGAAAAACATGGCTAGTAGTTGGCATTGTGAAGATAGCGTATACTTAAGATAGAAATTGTGTGAAGTTAGCACACACATCTAAATTATGGAATTATTTGGAAATTATTCAACTTGACAAACGTTCAGCATTTTTGTGACTTCTGTCTAAATTCGCCGGTACTTTAGCTAAGTCGTTGATTTGGTTCACGCTTGAGTGATCAGTTAGGTTCGAACGAAGTTCTAGGACAGTCGGGGGTTGTTGCCGATTAGGTTCCGATTTTGGCGTTCACCGATTTTGACGAGTAGTTCTTGAATTCGGAGTTATTTTATAACTTTGTTGGCGCTATAAATTTGATACTTTACGTTGATGTGAAAATATTTACGTTATTCTTTCGGTTTTGTGTTTTTGTGAGTTTTGTCTAGCTCAGTTGTGAAATCTGACAGTAAAATTATTGTTGTTAAATATTTTCTTTAAGTAGACTTAGGGCTCTTTCCATTTGCATCGCACACCACACAGTTACCTTGTGATCTAGTCTTATCCTAAATTAGAATAGTCAACTCGTTTTATTTAATAATCAGTACATTTTACTAACATACGTAGTCTCGAACTTCACAGCATGTAGCCGACCCGAAAGACGCGCCAACTGCTTGGGGTATTACTCCTTTACCATGGAAGTGGCATGCAGAATATGCTTGTGCTGACTCGAAAGCTCAGACAGCATTGACAGCGAAGCTGTTTAGACGGACGAAATTCTTTTAGAAATTGTTGTGATTGCTTCTACTGTGTGTTTTACGTATATTACTCCACTAGAGTTGTGACAACTATTCGGGAGACGGTAAGACCACCAGTCCAGTGGCACATTTAATAAGTCATTTTACCCAGATGAGGTCAAGGTAGTCAGAAGGGCAGTAGAACAGAGGAGACGAGAGCGTTATTTGCGACATCGGCAACAGGAAAAGGAAGCAACCTTGCCTAATAATAGTCCTCGTCTGTCTGCTTGGGTTGTGTTCTTGCGAGATCCGGATTTAGCCATTGCCAGACAGCCGGAGGTTTTGTTCCTAATATCATAGTACGTCAACCGACAGTTAACCTAGATTTGTCATTAGAACCATTGCAATGTAGGTTCCCAGACAGTAGTTGTTGGGCTATTCATTTCTTTGCTTTACCTGAACAGGGAGCTCATACCAGGGAAGGTATTAAAAACAAGGAATGGGATAACGGAACAAATTAGAGCATTGGAAGAGGAACATGACTCGCCATTTAAATCAATGTTGAATGCTGTTGAGGAAAAGGAGGAAATACAAGCAGTTGTCAGTTGTACCAGATGTCCCTCAGCAGCAACTAGGACCATCAGGAGCTCAGCTACCTCCACCGCCAGTTCCACCTGTGTTAAAAACCTGTAGTGAAGTAACGAACGCCGTTGTTGCTTATACCAGATATGCAATCGAAACAATAGATTGAACTCTGGGAAGATGAAAGGTCTATTGACTTGCAGGCAGTTGAAACGGATGATGAAGTTACAGTTGAACATAGAGAAAAAGCATTTGGCACTATTTTGACCCAACTACGTTTGAACAGCCTAAAAAAGGTAAAGGTAAAGTGACCCCTGGAGATAACTCCAACCTACAGAAGGTTATAGGGTGCCGGTGCTTATCTCCGGATTCACAGCCCGAAGCCAGGAGCGACAACTCTAATGTTGACTACATCTGTGGAAGGGGGGCCAGCCCTTCATCAGGCATTACGCCAGAACACAGACTCCTGTTACCTTCCCACCGCAGTGGTACCCATTTACCGACCAGTTAAGGATAGACAGCTGGGTTGGCTGGAGCGCACGGCGAACCGATATGTGCTTAGTCCCTTGCTCAAGGGGATTTGTGAAAGCCTTGTGGCAGCGGGGGTTCGAACCTAGGACCGTCAGATCTTGAGTCGAACGCCTTACCACTCGGCCATTACGGCACAAGGCCGATACAGTGGAAGGAACTGAGTGTCGTTCTACAGAACGTCATGCAGATCCCCAAAAACAGATCAGTCTTCTTCATGGAGTTTGAACGTCAGAGGTCTATTAGGTATAGTTCATAAGGCTAGAAAGGAAGGTTATCCAGAGGAAATTCCTAAGAGCATTCCACATCATGAACAAGGTCTGGAAGTGTTCTTGAATTGCCGTGGAGCAAAGCATAAAGTGCGACTTTTGAACGCCATCAATTCAAACGTGTATGTTGCTGTGGCGGAACAGCCAAAAGGAATTTTAATTTTGGAGCCAGTTAGGCCTATTACTATTTCAGCTAAAACTTCCACTGGAGAGGTTATTCTATCCAAAGACCCGTACAATGCTTATTTGTTGAAACCACCTACGGCTCAGATTCAAAGAGGACATGGTCGAGCATTTTTGTTGAATTTTTTATGGAATCAGCAGACAGGAAGACCTAATGTCTTTGAAGTCGAAGGGCAACTTACAGGTCATTTTCGGCTGATAGCTTTTTGTTTGTGTTTGGTCCCGACGGAAGGTTAGGTCTCTACCCGTTTTCAGTGCTGACTACGAAATTTCCTTTGTCCTGTGGCTCCTTAGTTAGGACGGTGCCTAGTGCAGTTTTTGAACCTACTTCGCAGGACTATCGATGCTAGCTCTTATGTCTGTAAAGAGGAACTTTGAACATCTAGGATTGAAGAACAGCAAGAGGATTCCCTACGTGTTGAACAAAATGAGGTGTAGGAAGAACCAGAACAGGTTCAGGCAGAAATGTGCCTATAGTACCTGAAGAGGAAAAGGAAAAGGTTCGTACTGAGCGGGAAAAGAATATTCAGCAGGTTTTAGATCCAGAACCTAAAATTCTACCTACTACAAAATCTGAAGAGGTTGATGTTGGAGACTTTACTTGGTTACAGCGTGATGACATTGAAGCTAAGGTGCTTATTAAGGCTATTCCAAATTTTCATCAGTGGTTGAATGAAAGCCTGTTATATAAGAAGACGAACAGGAAGACGTGACAGCGCCTTTGAGTAAGGATTGCTATTTACAATGGCTGAATGAAAACTTTCTCAGCATTGTTAAATACTCGCCATGCGAAGTGTATTTCACTAATCTTTTGATTGATTTCTTCATCTCTAATGTGTAGAATTCTCGGCTTCGGCCTTACCAATAATTAGCCAAATCAGTTAATTAGTCAGTATGTATTGTTCTTAAGACGTGAGTGGTTGCCTGCGGGTTCTGTATTATTATCTGCATTTGCTGTGTGTCCTTTATTGGTAAATTCTACAATAAATCATCTGTAAGTTACTACATTAAATCAATTATATCTATCTCTTTTAATTAGGGAAGGATTAGCAACTAGGTAGGGTACTAGTTTTACTAGTTTTGCCAGTATTGCGCCCTTACTCGGTCTACCTATAATAGAACAGCCATTTAATTGCCGGTTTATACCGGACAGTCAGCCGGTGGTTAATATTTGGCGACCGTGACAGGACTCGAACATGCAATCTTCGGATTCCTACTATATCCAACACAATGTAACGTCCTTGCAGCATTTCTTTCATGATTGGCAAGGCTTCTAGCAATTCCTGATGCGTCGTGATGGACTGAATTCCTTGATCCAGGCAGACTCGATTGACTTCACGTTGACGTTCCACTAGAAAGTCAGGAAACCAGGAGCTGAAGTCACGACCTTGGATATGTCGTACATATTTGCTTTGGAAAATTGCCAAGAAAATCCAGGTGCATGAATATTCTATTGCTCCGCGATCTTATCAATCTCGTAGTTACTGAGGTTCTCCTTTACTGGATGAATTTCCACTCGCCGCTCCTGCTTATTGTCAAGTTTCCAAACTTTATCCCAATTTCATTAACTTCTTCTGGCGTCATCCGATTTCCAAAACTGACAAAACTGAGGCGATTCTCATAGGAAGGAGCATCATAGTAGTCTGGCGAATTTGCGCCAATCCGTCACATTTCGGGAAAGACTCAGTTTCTGATTCTTCCTTTTATTGCCTTCTAGAAAGTCAGGAAATAACCAAGAGCTAAAGTCACGACCTTGGATATCTCGTGCATATTTCGTTTGGAAAATTGCCAAGAAAATCCATGTGTGCTTCTGCCACCTTTCCGCGATCTTGTTAATTTCATAGTTACTAAATTTTTCCGCTACTGGATCGATTTCAATACGTTGTTCACCTTTATTCTCTAGTTTATAGACCTTCCTCTAATTCTCTCTGACTTGCTCCGGTGTCATCCGAATTCCAAAACTAACAAAGCTGAGGTGATTCTCGTAGGAAGGAGCATCATAGTAATCTGGCGAATTACGCTGGCCTTCCACATTTCGGGAAAGAGTCCGCTTCTGATTCTTCCTTTTGTTGGTCTCTGCCTTCCTTTGTTCTGGATTCGGATCTACTTTATAAGTCTTTGGTTTAGGAGCAGATGGTTTTTCCTCATCACTTTCGGAATCACTCCATCCACTGTGGTGCCTCTTGGCCATCATCAGAGAAATTTTAAGGAGATTACAATATAGAATTAATTTTCCTAAATTACAAAGTGCACATATAGTCGCGGTCATTCGACACATTTTTATACGTAGCATATCTATCAGTGAAAAATAAATGCGGGAAGGGGCAAGTGAGGGAACCGGATATTCGGAAACGGTAAATTTTGGAAATTTGCAGCAGTAGCTGCATATTCGAGACTTTGTGGGCTTGAAGTCTCTGCCGTCTCCGTTTCTTGTATTAGCAATTGCACAGATTGCTGTATTTCCGGTTGTTTAATAGTCAATTGTACAGCCTCTGTTTCATCTACTTGTACTTGATTTTTATTTTCGTCTGTTAACACACAATGTTTTACAAGTACATCATCATCATACGTATCTACGACATTATCATCATGCAACGTATCTACACCAGTAACACCACTGTGAGCGGTTGGATCATCAATATCTATTTCTAACTCCTCCAGGGTTTCCAGGTTTATATCAGGTAACAATTTCAATCTATTGACATGAATTACCTTACTAATGTCACCCGTTTTCAAATTACGTAAACGCACGTTTTGATCAAACAAAATGTCTACAATTCTGTAGGGACCATCATATTTTGGTGCCAATTTTGGTGTAGTTCAAGCTACAGGCACTTGAGTAATGTTACGCATAACAAGCTGTCCCACAGTAAAACTCTTCACACGCTCGCGTTCATCATAACGTTGCTTAACAAGTTCCGCTTTATCCGAAATAATTTGAGCAGTTATATGCCAGTTTTCAGTTAAAGTCCGTATTAAAGAAGTCTTATAATTGACTAAAGATTCGACATCTGAAGATCTGAAATCTGACAGATATTTCTCTTTCCATTTATTCCATTTATGTATGTAAGTATTTCTTTAATTAGTTGGTTTTTCGTCAGGATCATACTCAGGATGTATGTATGTTTGTTTGTTTTTGTTGCCATTCGTGGGCACTCATTCTTTTTCGCCGAAGGATGACCGGCGATGCGGCGCTAATGTGGCTTTTGTATTGTTATAGTTAGGGTTTTAACATTTCTTTATTTTCGCGCAAAGAAAATTCATTTGTTTTTCGCTTTGACATAATTAGTTTGGAGTTTAGGATGTATTTAGTGAAATTTAGACTTTGTTTTTCTCTATTGTGCTTTTTAAACTACCTTTTACTTCTTTGCTTTCCGATGATTGAGTTAGGCCCAAGAATTGAGTCAGGACGGGAAGCACTGTACAGGGTAGTTTCTGTTCCTTCTCATTCACTTTACTTTCTTTTTCCGAGTATATTTGACTTTGTTGTAGATGCTGCTTTGTTCTACATTAATTTTTGCACTGTTAGCTATAAGCTATATATTAGTCGGTATTTGTTGAGTTTAATGCAACGTAAAAAATTCCATTTAACAGTACGTACAAGTGTTTGTTTGTTAATCTTTTTTCTTTTGCTGTATAGAATTACATTGTCGTATTTAGTTTAACTTTGAACTGTTGCAAACGTGAAATGTAGTACGTTATTCTTTTTGAATTGGTGTATAGCTATAACTGTAGTATGTACTCACTGTAATGTCAGTTATTCATTGTAGTTAGATCCCATGCCACTGTTTTTGCAAGTGTAAAGTGGTTCTGTGTGTTTGTGGGATTTTGTGTGAATGTGTTGTGGTTTTTTATTCAAGTGGCTAAAGGGTTACTTTTTTCATTTGGGTTTCCATTTTCCGACTATTTCTTTTTGATTTATTCTTTTCTAACTCTTTACATTTGAAATACTACTTCGCTTTAAATTGCTATCAATTTTGTTGTAATCTTGGATAATTAATCCCCATTTTTCGCATTCACCTGCATTACTTTTGAACTACTTTTGCTACTACTTTTCTTATTTCTTTTTCTGAAAGTTCCTATTTTGGTAAGCCGCTTGGTTTACTACTTGAAATGGTTTTTGTTATCATGGGTAGTAAATGCGCCAGGACTACCTACGGTTGCTGACTGGTCGCCCATGCTTGAAAGTACTTTTCTTCAATTTTACCATCTTAATATTTTAGCACTCTCTTTTTACCTTTCAATTTTATCAGACGCTAAAATCTTTCGCCAAGCATTAATGACAAATACTCGCTACTCGAAGTGCATTTTACCAATACTTAGAGCGAGTTCTTTATCTATCTTGTGTAGTATTTCAGGCTTCGGCCTAATCAGTAATTAGCCAAATCTCTTAATTAGTCAGGTGTACTGTATCTCTTGCGAAGTATAGTCGGCCTGCGGACACTTGTATCATATTAAAATTTTTTAATTTCAGTTTAATTTAGCTTGATACTGAATATTTCGAAATATAAATTTTGTACATTATTTGTTATGGTTATAGATTTCAGTTACAGTATGTCTGAGCTCTCGGTTCACCAGGTTTACGACTTTCCCACCGAAGAAACTTACAATGGGGAGGGGAACGAGTGGGGGGGCGCCCCCCCGCCCCCCCCCCCAGTAAAAAGCCCCAGATGTCCTGTAACTCAGTCTGCATATTATTTTGACCCTCTTTAAAACTTTTTTATATACTCAACGAGCGCTTTCGAATGATACTCATATTGGGCGGTTTCCGTCACTTTTAGTTTTCACCATAATATGCAACATGTTGTTGTTGTTATTTCCTGGATCATCTGGCGGACCATTCTGATGTAGACCATCTCAGACTCAGAGGCGGCCTATTCCCCGCAGGAAATCCCACCACTCCAACGGGGGCCTCCGTAAGGGCCGCCAACGTAGGCTTGGTTCCCAGATGCTTGGCCCGGGGGATTGCGTGCGCTGGGCAATCTATGAACAGATGTTGCAGGTCTTCCGATTCGTACCCGTAGAGGAGGGAATTGGAGGGGGGAAGTCAGAGATTCCGATTCGATGTCTATACTGGCCAAGAATTCTGGACTGGCCATTACAGCGTAGTTAGGCCAGGGTTGATCTGACTTACATGCAACATCGCCGTATCGAGTACTTTCGCATGTGGCATGGCTGGTGTAAGTCCCTCTTCCCAGCTGTCCGGAGCACTGCACCCTACCGCCTTCTCACATGCAAGACCTGAGCTAAATTCCTCTAGCCAATCTCGTGATAGAGGGGGGACATATTCCCGGAAAATTTGCACTTTTTGGGTTTGGAAAGATGTGAATGAGATGTGATGTGAAAGGTGGGGTGGACTTTGAAAGTGGGGATATGTAAATATATGTATATGCCTAGCCTAGCCAAAAAAGTGTAAATATACCTAAATTTTCAGCGAAAAATTTGCATTTTAAAAATAGCTATTTTTAAGCTTAAAATGGTTGGATAAAACTGGATTAAAATATGCTTAATTGAATAAAAATGCTAAAAATACAGTTAAAACTGCCTGTTTTCTGCGTACACTGCTACAACTAAGCTAAAAAGTGCTCATGAATCAAGTTTTGTACCAAAATAGACTTACTAAGCTTAGCTTACCGGCTAAGCCGGAAACATTTTGACCAACTAAAAAATTTGTCATTTTCTGAGCACCTTGCAGGAAGTGGGATGGGACGCCCCACCCCCCCCCTCAAGTACTAAAGAAAATCCACACGTATGCATAATGCTATATATAATCATAATCAGTTTTTCGTTCTTGTTTGCGTTACTTTGCATCGTTTCATTGCTACGTACGTATATACGTATGTAAATAATTTGTGTTTTTGTTTTGCTAGTTCTTCGTTGTTCTGCTGTTGCTCTTCTTGACTGAGCTTGGAATTGGTGTCTACATTCTCATCATGAACCGAGACGTACGTCGTTTCTCCTATGCAGCACATTTGATTCCTCCCCCCCCCCAACCAAGTTGACAATGTCTAGGGCAACTGCAATCGGATTGGATTATGTCCTTAGACATAGGACATAAAAGGAGCAGTGCGAACTCCTAAAGACACAAGACATGGGACACCAGTGTGAACCATGCTTCGGCATTGAACTAATATATATTTTGATAAATTTTAGCTAAATTGTATGTGTTTTTAATTTTATTAAAGATTAATAAAATTATATATTTTAGATTAATTAAGATTAAGATTAACTCAGATTAATATATATATATATATATATACGTATATATATATATATATATAATTTTTATTTAGTGAATCACGTACGTCAGGGGACATACTCACAGGATTGCATTTTTTCTGGAAACTTTGCAATTTTGAATAAAAACAATGCTTTTTTGAACCTAGGAAACTGTTAGTCGTTGCAGTAGCGATGGTAGTTTTTGTCAGACTCTGATTTTTGCTAACAATAAAGCCTAGTCAAGCACTGAACCCAGTTGCGTATATTGGCTTCTGTGGCCCCATTTCCTTAAGGATTAAAATCTTAATCGCCGTTTCTCTAATGCAGGATTAAACGTATTAAAATTAACTCTTGTTTCAGCTATTACGCACACACACACACGCACACTTAATTATTTATATAATTTTTTATTATTTCAGTTCAAGGCGAGTCTGGTGACAAAACTACAGAATGACGTTTTTCCCAAATATTTCCAACCGGATGATCAAGGAGCTGCTGTGAAACAGCAGATTGATAACATGCAAAAGGCTGTACGTAGGTCTCTCTCTTCACAGTTTATCTGATTGGTCAGTAGTTTTCGACGATGGCAATTTAATTGAAGGCATTTATAGGGTGGTGAATAAGTTAATCACCGCGCCCATGCTCTCTCCTGTTTCGGACTGATAAGTCTGTGATAATAGTAACCCACTCCAAAGGTTGTGGGTTCGATCCCCACCTCAGGTCCGAATTTTTCGGATCGGAGGCCTCCCCTCCCACACTACATAAAAAATCGTCAAGAAATAAGCCAGCAATATTACATAGGCATGTTGTCTGTCTTTTTAGTTGAAGTGTTGCGGAGCAGAGAACTGTCATGACTGGGACAAATATGATCGTATGCCACTGTCTTGCGGGGAAGATGTGGCAGAAGCTTGTGCTAGAAAGGTATTTACTTTCTGTTTTTCATTTTTCCTTTTTAAGCCATTTTTTCACTTTCAAAAGCCTAAAAAGTGGGGGCCGCACCCGGGGGAGGGGGGAATCGAGAAAAGAGGTGGGGTTTATGAGACTGTCTGCTCTCTTCATTAAAAGTCATCCGTCGCTTTGAATGTCAGAAGTTCCCAGAAAATAAAAAGAAAGAACAGAAAAGAAATAGCAAGTTGGATTGTTGATTATGTTTGAATTTGCATTTTAAGGTGGTGATTCCTTTTGGGCACATATTGTTATTTGGCGGCTTAAATCAGGATGAAATATGACGAAACTTTCCGAAATAGTTCTTTTAGCGTTCTAACACCCTCCGCGCAAACCCGATTCAAAAATTCGAGATTTCCGGTCAGAGTGGTTTTTCCCAATTTTTGAACGTTTGGCTGCTGCTACACAGTTATGACTTATTCATTCGAATGATCTCATTGAGCTTCACATTTTTGCTTTTTAAGGCAAGTTTCTAGCTCTTCCCTACCGTGAGATATAGCCAATTTTCTTGTTTTGGCGTCGAAAACTTGTCATTTTTGCAGAAATCAAATAATCCAACATTTCTTGAACTACGCAATCCTTAAAATCAAACTAAGGGCGTCGATCTGAAGGTCTCACAGGGGCAAATTATACGACGCATGACTGCTATCTCGTCTACCAACTGCTATCCAGTAGGCTGCTATCATAAAAAATGTAGTTTTTGCAAAAACAGGACCAATTTTTTTCCAAAGATTGTGGAGCAGCATTAGTTTCGTGGCATGCATTAAAAAGAGAAAATGTCAAGCTGCATTTTGATATAAAAATGACTTCTTAACTCCAAGTAATGAATGAGTAATAATGGTGCAAACTTTATGTGACCAAAGGGAATCACCACCTTAAATGAAACCGTAAATTCACTGCTAAGAAGCAGGTACTGCGAACAGGTGGAGCACCGCAAACTGGAGTGGGATGTTCCTCCAACCACCTCAGAAAACCTGTATATGTATTTTAAATTTTCAAAAAATTTGAATCAATTTTTACTGTTTCTCTGTAATAAAATGTCGAAAGTGCAAATCGTGAATTCCCAATCTGCGTTTTGGGCTTTGATATTACATACGTAATATTGATTCCTTTGTATCATCCGTGTATCCTGACTTTTTCCTACCGGGGGGGGGGGTTCCAATTGGTTCAGCCAGAATCACCTCTTTCAGACATTTAGTCTTATTCCCATAACTCAAAAGTGACGAAAAACCGAAAACACAGAGTTGTGAGAGTAAACTATTCAATAATGTTTCGGGCACAGCCAGATTTTTAGGTTTTTGAGTGCTTTTAGGCTTATGTTTTGGTTTTAAAATTACTCAATTTCTTGGCTCAGCACCAAAAACTATGTAGTTGTTTCTAAGCATTTTTTAAGGTGGTGATTCCTTTTGGGCACATATTGTTGGTTGACGGCCCAAACCAAGATGAAATTTGATGAAACTTTCCAAAATAAGTTGTTTTAGCATTCTAACATCCTCCGCGCAATCCCGCTTCAAAACTTCGACGTCTCCGTTCAGGGTGGTTTTTGTCAATTTTTGACAGTTAGGCAGTCGCTACACAGCTATGACTATACTCATTTGAAAGATCTTGTTGAGCTCTACAGTTTTGCTTTTTAAAGTACCTTTCTAGCTTTTCGCTATCGTGAGATATAGTCGATTTTCCTATTTTGGCGTTGAAAACTTGTCATTTTTGCAAAAATCAAATAATCCGCCATTTCTTGAACTACGTAAGTCGTAAAATTAAACTATGGGTGTCAATTTGAAGGTCACGTCGAGACCGATTATCCGTGGCATTATAATCTTCTAACTGCTACCCCGTACGCTGCTATCATAAAAAATGTGTTTTTTGCAAAAACATGACCAAATTTTTTCCAGCGATTGTGGAGCACTTAGTATGCAAGCTAGAGGGTTGCCACTTGCTAGACGTGTTTTACACAAAAATACCCAGGGACCCTTTTTTAGTTGCCCTGATTGCTGCTTTCGAGCTAAAGTTGTCGCTTGCCAAAGTTGGGAAAAGTAGGCAAAATCCAGGTTGCGCATACATTTTAGCTAATTTCTTTATAACGAAGAACGGTTTCATAATAATTAAAAAAGGGTCCCCAGCTATTTGATAGTGGAATCTAATGATGTGGTCGATGCCTCACGAAAAAATTTACTTTAGTTTGCAAAAAATCTGGAAAATTAAATTACTTCGAAAATACAGTAAAATAATTTTCGAGAACTAAAGTTAGTTTCGCTGTATTCATTAGAAAGAGCAAATGTTAAGCTCCATTTTGATATAAAAATGGCTTCTTAACTCCAAGTAACGAATGAGTAATAAGGGTTCAAATTTGGTGTCTCCAAAAGGAATCACCACCTTAAAAACTTTCCAGAAATCCGTGTCTTCTCCCCAGACCCCCCCCCCCCCCCTCACCTAGATATTTTGGTCTGGGAAAAACCCATGTAGACTTTGTCGATCCATGAATAAGTGGCTATTTTATCGATTAATCTTTACTAAAACTCTACATCTGTGAGGTTAATGAGAAATGTCTGGGCGGGAGGGGAAGCGCGTAGAATTGCCATTTCAGAGCGCATTTATGTCGTATTTTCAACTTTTTCATTTTTTCATTTTCATTATTTTCTAACGCTCCATTAGCCTCATGAAAAGCCACCCCATAACCCCCCGTCACCAAAAATTGCCAAATTTTACGATTTTTACCCTAAATTTTCGAAAAATTTTCCGGATTTTTCGCGAAATTTGTGCTATTTTAGCTTAAAAAACATCTAAAATTAGTCATTTTTAGCAATTTTTGCACAAAAAACTTAAAAAATTCGCAAAATTTTTTGAAAAATATCCCCCCATTTTTGGTGAGCCATGGGGAGGGGCAATTTCGAGCCCCCCCCCCCCATAAATTTTGGCCTAAAAATAAGCCAGCAAGGTAGACTGCAAAGGCGGAGCCCGAATAGGGGTTACAGAAGAGGTTCAGCGTAACTTAAGGATTTATAATATTATGCAGTTCTGACATTACTGAAGATAAAAACAGAAAGTGGAAGGATCAGCCATGCAACCGCAGAATTGGAAACCATTTTGCGCCGTTGACCAATCAAAGGATACCTTTCTCAACGTTTGGTTTTCACGGCATTTTCAGCTCAGATAATAGTGCGTAACTTCATAATTTAAATAAATTCAAATATTTGAATTAAATAATTCAAATCATTATACTTGCTTTTTTGATTTTTGAATTTCTTTTTCAGTCTTTTTCGTTTTCTAGGGCTGTGTGGACGAGATCGAGTCAACGGTGATGAGCAACCTGCATCTGGTGGCAGGAGTGGCTTTTGGCATTTTGGCGATTGAGGTTAGTTTTTTGCCTTTCTCACATAATATTTGCTACGATTTAATTGTAGCTTTTTGGGAGTTTTAAGAGCATTTTTAGGAATTTTTAGGGGGATTGTTCGGGAAAAATGTCAAATATTAAGATTTTGAAAGAAGAAATTACAAGTGCAAAAACATTCTCTAAAAGGCCTGGATTTAGGTTTACAATAGATGCGATGCGAAAAAATTTCGGCGAAGCCGGAGAATTTTTGAAGATTGGCCTATTTTTGGCAGAAATTTGGGATTCCGAAAATCCCATGGGAGAGAAAACATTCCGGGAGGGGGCTATCTCGGGGGGCCCCGCCCCTCGCACCAGCAAAAGTGCCCTGGTCTTTCTTGCAAGGGGAGAATATGAGTGTCTGTTCCCAGCTTGCAGAATTTTTTCGAAAAATTTTTTGAAGGCACTTTCGTAAGGAGGTAGGGAATTCAGCTAATTTCCTGCACATATTTCTCTCGTGAAATTCTTCCAAATTGGCCTAAATTAGGGTCGAAATTTACAAATATTTTGGGGACTCTCTTATTCTTTGTGCTAGGATTGAAAAATTTGCCTGCATTTGGTGCGAAACCATTTGCTAACTTCCTGAAGTTTGTCCCACCCGCAACATTTACATAGTTTAAATTTTGCATTTTCGCAAAAGCATTTTTCGCATTTAGCTTTTTTCTGTTGCCAAGAACAACCTCCCTACCCCCAGCAGTGAATATCAAATTGTAGATTTGATTAAATTAATTTGATTTGATTAAATTTGATTAAATTAGTTATTATTTTATTTTTGTGTTTGCTACAGGGTTTGCTGTTATGTTTCAGCTACTTGGCATGGTGCTGGCATTGATTCTGTGCTGCGCTTTGCGTCGTGGAGAATACTATTAAACAGTATACGTAAAGGATATTCGGTCTGCATTGCACGGATTTATGCATAAAGTGCGAACATTTTTAAAATTCCATTTACCATTTCGCCCCGCCCCAATGTACAACGGAAGCCCCATGGCTGTTATTGTGTTACTAAGCCGGGTTTAGTGCCGGGTGCCCCGACGCGGTTTTATATCATAGAGCCCCGAAATTATTTAACTGCTGTAAGTAATGGTGCTTTCATACAGTGAAAATAACGGGCTATTATTAAGCTAGCTAGCTATCTAGCTAGCAACTTAAATTAACAATTTTTCAGTGTTGAATTCGAATTGTATATAAACCTTTTTGAAAAAATATTTACAATAGTGGCTTTCTTTTGTACGTATCATACTTTTTTACATTGTTTCTATTTTCTTTTTGTCCTATACTTTGTACGTTGTGCTTTTAGTATTCTGGTAGAGGTAGTACTTTTGTGTTGTATATAAATGTTGCTGTATCTATGTACCCGCTTTTTATTTTAGTTAGTGGCAGGCCCGCACCAAGGGGGGAGGGGTTCAAGGGGTCTAGACCACCCCTTTTGGACTGACAAAATGGAACATTTTTGCTATTTTTATGGCAAAATCAGCTATTTCTAAAAAATTTTCGCGCCTTCGGCGCGATAATTTACTTTTTGCAAGTAATAAACATTCAATGTTCTATTTTAGAGCAAAAATGCAAAAATTCTTCAGCCCCAGGCCCCCCCTTACATTATGCCTTGGACCCCCCTTTTTCAAAATCCTGTTTGCAGGCCTGGTTTAGTGGCATTGTTTGTGGTTATCATTTTAGTATCGCGACATTGTCATTATTAGGATTGGCCTTATTGGAAGTAATTTGCTATTCGGTCTATTGTACTTGGGGGGGAGGGCTGGATTTTGCTGTTCTTATTGTGATTATACACCTATCATGAAATTTGGTATAATGATTTTTGCTGATTTTAAGTTAAATGTTTCGTGTAGTTTGAGCCTGATGAAGGCCGGCCCCTGGCCACTTACAATTTGTTTATTCTCTAGTCACCTAAAAATGTTTTATTTTTATTTTTCCCCAGAAAATTAATTTAGCATCCAATTGACCGCTTCCCCGCAGCCCGCACATGCCACAGTTAATGATTGTTTCTTGCGTGTTCGTGTTGTTTTGTATATGTCTTGCCATGCACAATATTGGCTTTTAGCATAATTGTAATGTCCTTTACGTGCCAGAAAACTAGATCATTTTAAGCTTAAAAAGAGCACTGGAATAAGTCCGTAAGTTTGCATGAATATTGAGAAAACTTTTGAAAATTTGACCTTGAAACTTTTAGTTTTCGACACTTTCAGACACACCGCCAAAAAAGTATATAGGTGGGGGCATGCGGAAAAGTGAATGGGGGTCTCCATCCACCCCTCTCCCCCGCTTAAAAATGCCAGTCCTGCATTGTAGATGATAGCTGTCTAATTCTCATTGGTTGGTAATATTTGTTGTACTTTGGTCACGCTGTGGTAATCAGTCGTTTTTTGTCCTGCCATTTTTTTGAGCTGCTAGTTTTTATTAACCTATAGCATTACCTTGCCAGAATGTATATATAATAGAAGATTGCGCAAAATTTGTGGTTTTTGTAGTATACGTATGTATGCGCCATTTGTTGCTATCATGAAACATATTTGTTCCCTTATTACTATGTGTCTGGTAGTATATATATATATATATATATATATATATATATATATATATATGTATATATATATATATATATATATATATATAGTATTAGTGATGTGCGCCGACCAATTTGCCCGCTCCGGAGCTCCGAAGCCGGAGGCGGGCTGTCGGAGCACCGAAGCACCGGAGCTCCGCGGAGCTCCGACTGTTAGTGGAGGCAAAATTGTAAAAATTTTGGTTTAAGCTGAAAACTGCTTGTTTATTCAATAAAAAGCATGCCTACTCATTGTATATATACTTTTGTCGCTTAACTGTTTATTTTTAGATGCTGATTTCTTTACTGCATATGAGTTAGCTGTATTTTTGATCTGAAATAAGTTCAGCTTTTGACCATATTTCACAGAATTTTTAGGTTAATTGATTGTGCATAGTGTTGTGTTTACATAAAAGCCCATGTTTGTTTACACTGCAGTTTTAAGTTTATTTAAAAGTTACACTTTTTTCAAGATTTGGGAAATTTAAATTTTATGCATATTCCACATGAAATACTCAATATTTCTTGCAGCAATTTCATCAAATGTATACCAAACTTTTCAAATTCGTGCATGAAACATTGCAAATTTGACAGAAGTGGACCAGATTTCATTTACCCACTACGTATTTAACTTATCATGAGGATGTATATGATCAAATTAAAATACTATATAAATTTAAGCTATCAGAATTTCAATCTGAAAGGTATATTAGAAAAGACAGGTTTGATGAAAGCAAAGAAAACAGATGCAGATGTTGAAAGTTTACATGGAATAGATTTGACGGAAATGTAATATTTAATTGAATAATTAATAACAAGTGCGAAATTTAAACGTTTTACGGAATTATTTCTTAAATGTATATATTAGAGTTGTATTTAATTTTTCTTTTATTTAGAAAATGAAAAAGTTTAACTTGTCTCCAGAAAAAAGCCGTCTTGAGAAGTATATACAAGAACGCAGCCTTGAGAAAACTGAAACATTTCTAAAAACAGAAGTACGATAAACTATGTAACATTCATTCCATTCTTACGTGCTGCAAGGAGACATCGTGGAGTTTACAGAAAAATCATATGTTCGAATTTTTCTTAGCACCTTCAAAACTTCCGAAAGGCTGCTCCGGGTATATACCCGGAGCTCCGGAGCAGAAGCCCGCTCCGGAGCACCGAAAATCGGAGCTCCGCTCCGGAGCTCCGTCGGAGCGGAGCTCCGGCGCACATCACTAATATATATATATATATATATATATATATATATATATATATATATATATATATATACAAGAAACAAAATGCTCCTCTGGAGTATGAAAAACAGTAATATGGGTGATGGTGAGGTTGCAAAATCAAGAGAGGACTAGTCTTTAAAATGCTTAATATG
>JASAND010023534.1:0-34685 GCA_030248195.1 Trissonchulus latispiculum | reverse complement strand
CTACAGTCAGAAGACAAATCAGCATATATATCATCGCATTCTATATAATAACAAAGACTGTCTGTATCTGTAAATAACAGCTTTACACAACTACCATACTTTTGCACAACATGGTTATAATGAAAGTCATACATGAGTAGTTTTGACAGCTCAAGTACACTGAAACCTACATAAATAGGTTTATTGAGCTTGACGAAATCTTGACTCAAACAAACTGCTGCCAACTCCTCACTGAACGCAGTAGCCCGCTGAAAGCGAGGATTGGAAACAAGTTTGCGGAAACGAGACTGTTCCTACACCAATTTAACATTCATATAACGGCGAACATTTTCCATTGTTTTCCCAAAAACCGCATTATTAAACAGCTTAAACAACTTCTTTTCAAAATCAGAATTAGCCTTTTGTCGCATCTCAGTATTAAAGCTGATATATGGGAGCATCCAGGCTTTTCGACGAAATGCCAGAACGCGGTGCACACGACTTATGCGACTTCAGAGCTTTACAATACGATGACAACATAACATCACTAATTAACATTTTTTTCAGGCGCCAATGGGTAAGCACTATGCAGATCATGCAGTTCTTTTGGGTACCCCAAGTCGACTTCTAAAACGTAACCCTCCTCACCATCCACATCAACCACATCCCAAGCAATTTGATTAATTTCGGATTCAGGAAGCCAACGAAAATTGGCATAAGGTTGTTTCTGGCTCATTGCCCAACCATACAAGTTATTAGCATCAAGATATAGTATATATGAATTAGGCAATGATGAATCGTAGTTCGACAAATAGGGGCTATTAGCTTTAGCGTAGCGATGAGATATCATCGCCACACCTCCGCGAATGCCTTGCTCAAAGAACATGTACTGGTTGGCATCTTGCAGAAGCTCCAATCGAATATCTGTAAGCTTAAGGCATGCATCCCATGCAAAACTAGGCAGGGTAATATAATGAATAGGATCCAGACCGTAGTGCTGCAGGCAAAAAGTTCTGAAGTTCTCAAAAACGTCAGCTAATAGCAAAGTGTCAGTTAGGAGGTATAAATCATGATATTCTCCAAGGTTATGTAAACTGAAAGAGTTCCAAACGTCATGAGCGTGCTCATAATCACCATCCGAAATATGTTGTCCTGCTAACCCGTTGTAGAAAGCAGTTTTGGGAGGAAGAGTGGTCTCCTGGAAACGATCCCAGCTGTCCATATAATCATAAGGGTAAACTCCCTTCCGAATAAGTAAGGTTCTTTGCACATGATTGGGTATGTTTTCAGATAAAATCATTAATTGATCCGGGCTTAAATTGTCAGCAAGAGTACTTAAGGAAGCCATTAGGAACTGGTAACGATCAATGAATCTGATACTCTAGGATCCGTTGACACATCTATACATTTGTTTAGCTTGCCGGCGTGAACCGTCATCAGAGTTATTTCCACTCCTCGTCATTTGCTTTACAGAAAAGCTCAAATAATCCTCCGTTCCTTTAGCGATAACATTTAGCTGAAGCTTATTCCTTTTGCAGATTCCAGCGATCTCTTGCATAATCAAGTGACCATCATACCGACGAAGATTATGCATTACCACAGTAATGTCCCGATTTAGTCGATACAATTGGTTACATTTATTGTGTGCAGGACCTCGATACACACCACATACATGACAATGATCTCGAACTCTATCGATGTCGAGCTCTTTCTTGCAAAGATGACAATAAAAAGCTGCCTTGAAGCCGACTTCTTCTTCACTTGTCAGGTGGAGTGGAGCAGCATGATTTAAGTTGTTGCTGTGCTCTTCAGCAATGCCGATTACTTCATTAAGAAACTTTTTGACACAGTCATGCCCTCTATAAACGACCGGATTTCCAAGCATCCTTGTATTCGTTTCACAACACTGTCGAACGGTAATTAGTCCAAATCCACATGGGGTATGTTGTTGATAGGCTGTTGTTGATGACTTTGACTCATCAGGCTCACAGAGCTGTATCTTTTCAGTGATACATTCGAAATCAGCATAGATCACTAGAGGTGCTCTCAATCTTCGGTGAGGATTTTTAAATTTCAGCTCGTCTTCCTTCGGCATGACCACTTTTGCAGGACTATTATTTAGACATCGGTCCAAATGATCCTTCAGTTTATTCTCAGTATATTGAGGCAGCAAGCATCTCCGACAGAAATACTTCTGCCTGTCTCCTCCTCGTTGGTCGCTAAGTAAGCGATCAAGATGCTTGATCCAACAGTAATGACCCTTATACATCAACAAATCAACATGTCGCTCATATTTACGTTTGGATATGTATATGGGTAAAATGGATTGCCCTTCCAACCCAAACAAGTTTACAGAAATCCTGTTGTTTTGTTCAAAACGAGGGATAGATTTATGGTGATTGGCATATCCAGCTCTGCAACGTTTAATTCTTGTTCATAATGCTGATACTTGCTTACCAAGTTTGGATTATTCTTTCTCTTCACAGGGTATAAGGCCGATAATACAGCCCAGAGAAAGCACTTGTTGTCACTATTTAGAACGTTGATGACAGCTCGTTTTTCTTCTATCCAGCTTGGAAGCTTCTTATAAGATGAGCCTTTTAGTGGTCGGTGAGCAGCAACGTGGATATCCAAATGCAACACTTCTTCTACTGCCCAATCTGATCCAAGCTGTATGAAGGTTTCCAAGTTGTTGTTTACTTCTTGTTCAGCTACAGATAATTCCTCTCGTAGCTGTGATTCGAGCTGTACATCCTTAGCCTTGCAGCAAAAATGTGACTCAATTTTCTGCTCTGGTTTCGTAGTTCGATAAAGACGGATTCGCATACATAGCCAAAACTTTATTCCTGCTAAATAGTCACATTCACGTGTCAACACGTCGACTATTGGATCATGGGATTCGGCAAAGAAAACATGCAAATCACCAACAAAAGATTTTGGCTTTATTTGATATCCCCGCAACCATCCGTGGAATGACTGATTCAACGGGACAACATCATACTGAGAAGATGGCATCTCTTGCAACTCTTCATCAGACTCAATGCTGACATCATGTTCGCCATCTGGAGTCATTGGCATGAGTTGCGTCGCTTCCTGATCTTGTGTATTCACTATACCATGTCGATGTTTGCTTTGATCCAGTTGATCTTCAGAGACTTTCTTTTTCGGGCATGGTTCCAGTGCAGATCCTTGATGAGCTGTTAAATGTCTTTTGAGTATATCTCTTCTCGATAGTACTCGTCCACATTGATCACAGGGGAAGCCCGTTTTGTTGTGCACTGATTCGATGTGGCGTTCTAAATTCCTTTTGGACCGAAGTTCCAAGCCACAGATATCACAAGTACCAACCATCTTCTGAAAAACCGACAGTGGATATAAGCTAGACCTGGCACCTTTACACTATCCGTAAAGGGAAACACCAACAACTAACAATTAGATTTACTCTCGCACATAAGCAACACCTCAAGATGTAGAAGTTTATGAAGAAGTAGATTATGAATCAAATGGAAATGGTCACTTTTCTGAACACCACTATTAAATAGCAAAGCTCAAAATTTTACCTGATGCTGCAACTGCTTCAAGACATGAATATGAGACTAAATGATTCAAATAAAAATATTTTTGCCTTTTATACTTTTTGTCTCATAACTATTCTCAAATCCCATTGGCTGAATACATTATGCTGCAATTTGATTGGCTAAAACTGTCACGTGACTGAAAAGTTTTCAAACTTCAAAGCTTCTAAATGCCAACGAAGATTAGCTAACTTTATAAATTACACCAGTGTTCAATGAAAATAAAAATTAGTCCGATGCCAGACTCAGCACCGCAAGGCAAGTCTTAACTGCGACTGTATAACTTACATTGGAAAAATCAGCTGACGTTCCTATCGACTTCGCCACCACATCCATGAAGTCATCCAAAGGTCTAGGTGATTTCAACTCCACTGAACAACGAGCAACTGACGATTCGATTCAAAACGGCAGTCTTATATAGTTGAACAATTTGCCCGAGGACAAATACTTCGAAGTATTACAAACGCCCCTATCTGACAAAACTTTGTATGTTCAGCACAGGGAAATTCCAAGGGTTCTTGCTGTGCAAAGGTGGAGACTAGCACCAAAATTAAGGTCAGGTGAATTCACTGTGACTAACATTATTAATGAACCTTTATCTCCAGTTTTGCCAGCACAAAACTTGTTTCTGGTGCGCCACCAACCAGAAAACACTTTAACAATTGTCCTAACGCAACTATTGTTGGCTCCTCAAAATTGACACTAAACGAAGTAACATGGTATCTGACGCAATACTTGATGGAATTTTATGATTTTTTTAACACAATAGGTATTTTGTACAGATATTTACAATGGTGTTACCAGATTTGAGCTAAGCTAATGTTTGAGTGAGATACAAGATTTGCCATAAATGCCTGCATTTTAATAGCCTCAAGGCCTCAAGGCAAGCACCTTTCTACAACGGGTTAGCAGGACAACATATTTCGGATGGTGATTATGAGCACGCTCATGACGTTTGGAACTCTTTCAGTTTACATAACCTTGGAGAATATCATGATTTATACCTCCTAACTGACACTTTGCTATTAGCTGACGTTTTTGAGAACTTCAGAACTTTTTGCCTGCAGCACTACGGTCTGGATCCTATTCATTATATTACCCTGCCTAGTTTTGCATGGGATGCATGCCTTAAGCTTACAGATATTCGATTGGAGCTTCTGCAAGATGCCAACCAGTACATGTTCTTTGAGCAAGGCATTCGCGGAGGTGTGGCGATGATATCTCATCGCTACGCTAAAGCTAATAGCCCCTATTTGTCGAACTACGATTCATCATTGCCTAATTCATATATACTATATCTTGATGCTAATAACTTGTATGGTTGGGCAATGAGCCAGAAACAGCCTTATGCCAATTTTTATTGGCTTCCTGAATCCGAAATTAATCAAATTGCTTGGGATGTGGTTGATGTGGATGGTGAGGAGGGTTACGTTTTAGAAGTCGACTTGGGGTACCCAAAAGAACTGCATGATCTGCATAGTGCTTACCCATTGGCGCCTGAAAAAATGTCAATTAGTGATGTTATGTTGTCATCGTATTGTAAAGCTCTGAAGTCGCATAATGGTGTTAAATCTGGTATGGTGCATAAACTCGTTCCCAATCTTTGGAATAAGAAAAACTACATAATTCATTATCGTAATTTAAAATTGTATTTGTTTTTGGGTCTAAAACTTGAGCGTGTGCACCGCGTTCTGGCATTTCGTCAAAAAACCTGGATGCTCCCATATATCAGCTTTAATACTGAGATGCGGCAAAAGGCTAATTCTGATTTTGAAAAGAACTTGTTTAAGCTGTTTAATAATGCGGTTTTTGGGAAAACAATGGAAAATGTTCGCCGTTATATGAATGTTGAATTGGTGTATGAACAGTCTCGTTTCCGCAAACTTGTTTCCAATCCTCGCTTTCAGCGGGCTACTGCGTTCAGTGAGGAATTGGCAGCAGTTTGTTTGAGTCAAGGTTTCGTCAAGCTCAATAAACCTATTTATGTAGGTTTCAGTGTACTTGAGCTGTCAAAACTACTCATGTATGACTTTCATTATAACCATGTTGTGCAAAAGTATGGTAGTTGTGTAAAGCTGTTATTTACAGATACAGACAGTCTTTGTTATTATATAGAATGCGATGATATATATGCTGATTTGTCTTCTGACTGTAGTCTTTTTGATTTTAGTGATTATCCGAGGGATCATCCTTTGTATTCTATTATAAACAAAAAAGTTATCGGAAAAATGAAGGATGAGACTTCGGGTAGTCCGATTTCTGAATTTTGTGGCCTACGGGCCAAAATGTATAGTTTTCTGTGTAATGGTGTTGAGAAAAAACGGGGAAAGGGTGTAAAGAAATTTGTTGTGAATAATATACTGCATCATGATGATTTTATACATTGTTTGTTTAATGGTGATTTTCGTCGGGATATAATGTATATGATCAGAAGCGATAAGCATAAAATTTTTTCAATCAAATCTAATAAAATTAGCTTATCTGCGTTTGATGATAAACGTTATATTCTTGATGATGGGATAACTTCGTATGCCTATGGACATTATAGTATTGTATAAGTTATGTAATGCTCACTTATGCTTGTTCATTTATTATAAACTGGATATGCTTATGTTGTGTCAATAAAGAAATGAAATGAGTTTGTTCTTTTTCCTTAGGATAGGTAAATGTACAGATTAGGATAGGTAAATGCACAGAATTGGATAGGCACATACAGATGAAGCTGTTCAAATTTGCAAAGCAGTCTGTTAAAACTTTGATTTCTTTACGTCTGTATCATGAGCTTTTAGTTGACCTGTAGGTTTGGACATATATTGACCTTAGCGGACGGAATATCATAGTGACCAGGGGTGAACAGTGTTCCTAGTATGGAGTAGGTTTACTTGAAAAATATTAACCATTGGCTATGCTCAGGTAAAATACTTGTACTGCCTCGTGATGATAGTAAATCTAAAATTTTGCCCGCAGTTGCCCGCAGGCTGAACGCCCATTTTTATTACTACTATGGGCGCGCGCGCGTCTCTCAGCCATTTCCATTAAAAAGGGCGAAACCTCCCCCCCCTATTACTATATCCCTTCCCTTACTAAACCACGCACAGTTAGAAAAGCCATGTCTAAGTCTAACAGTGGTGCGTTCAACCAAAACCTGTTAAAACGTCTAAAAGGTTTTACTCTACGTAGTGTGTTACCTGCAAAACCCACAGACCTGATCTAATAGAACACTCTTAGAAATACTTTAGTAGTTTCTACTGGAACAACTCCAGTAGCTCAGAAATACTAAAGACTTTAGTAGATTTGACTGGATGGTGGAGTAATAAGTACTGGAGGTAGTCCAGTAACAAGTACTGGAAATGTCTTAGTGAGAAATTACTGGTTTCTCCAGTAGTTTCTACTAAATATTTTAGTAGCATTTACTGGATTTGGGTTGTTCAACTTACTGGATTTTCCAGTAATTTGTACTGGATGCAGTATTAAATTGCACCAAACTCCTACAATGTGTCAAAACACAAAAATACTGGATTTTCCAGTAGTTTTTACTACTTTTCCTAGTAATATCTACTGGACTCCTGAAATACCCCGAGCACCAAAAATACTGGATTTTCCAGTAATTTCTACTGGTTTCTCCAGTAATATCTACTGGAGTCCTGAAATACCCCGAGCGCCAAAAATACTGGATTTTCCAGTAATTTCTACTGGTTTCTCCAGTAATATCTACTGGATTCCAGAAATACCCCGAGCACCAAAAATACAAGATTTTCCAGTAATTTCTTCTGGTTTTGCCAGTAATATCTCCTGGATTTCTAAAATACTGCGGTCACCAAAAATATATACTGGAGTCTTAAGGCCAGTTTACACCACCAAACTTTCGCCAAACCAAACCTTGGCCAAACTCAAGTTTGGTGCAAAAAGTTTGGCAAACTTTGTGTTTACACTACCAAACTTCGTTTGACCAAACTTCCTCCAAACTTTCACCAAACTTTTGGAGGGAACCAATGAAATTAAAGAGAATATGAGCGCCAACTTAAACTTATTTGAACAGTTTCTTCCAGACTGTCGACATTAAAATGGTTCTTTCATAGGTGGCCTGAGTTTAGAGGCTTCCCCATTCACAGATGTTTTTCTGGTTTAAAGCAAATTGTAAACGATTGGAACATTAAAAGGTTTAATTAACATTGGTTCTATTGACTGGTAAAAGTGACAGTCAAGTGGCAAAATACAAAACTTGGTCCTAGCAAAATTTTAGTACAATACTTCCTTTTCTAATTTTTAATAGTTCTTATTCAATTTCCATTTAATATTTCCAATACTGCTTTCCAATGCATTACATACTTTAATTCTGAAGACTGGAAACAGTCTTTTTAAATCCCTCGGAAACAACACAAATAAATAGTACAAAAATAAAAAAGGTGACGAAGGCCGGAAACAAATGCATTAAGAATATCTATGCAAGTGTATATACATAGCACAGACACAGGCATGTGACTTTTTGGTGGATTCTTACTGGTCAGTTTCACCAAACGTTTGGTGAAATTTGCTATGGGACCAAACTTAGTTTGGCAGTTTGGTGGTAGTTTGGTGGAAGTTTGGTGGACGTTTGGTGTACGTTTACACCATCAAACTTCCACCAAACTTTTGCCAAACTTGAGTTTGGTCAAGGTTTGGTTTGGCGAAAGTTTGGTGGTGTAAACTGGCCTTTAAAATGTAGCGAAACATAAAAGTAATGGTTTTCTCAGTAACTAATTGATACTGGTAATGTCTACTGTACTCGTAAAACACTCTGAACACGGATGAAATATTGTCCCTTCCAATGGTGTTTAGAGCTGACTAAATTCTATTTGCCTACGTATGCAACCTGACAGCAAGAAATGCTGGATTCAATTAATAATTTTTATTTCCAAAAGAATTTGGCAGAATTTCTAAGAATTTTTAAGGTGTGATTCCTTTTGGAGTCACCAACTTTGAACCATTATTACTCATTCATTACTTGGAGTTAAGAATTCACTCCTATGTCAAAACGTAGCTTAATATTTTCTCTTTTAGAAAAACAATGAAACTAATTTTGGCTTTTGCTAAGTTTGAGTTCGCTTAACAAGTAATGCAATATCTGATTTCTGCAAAAATGACAGTTTTCGAAGGGCAAAATAGGAAGATTGTCTCAATCTCACGATAGGGTAAAGCAAGAAAATTTGCTTCAAAATGCAAAAATATAGAGCACAACGAGATCTTCCAAATGAGTAAATGTAGTTATAACTGTGCAACTGCTGTCCAATTTCAAAAATAGGTAAAAACTGTCCTGAACTCAAATATCGAATTTTTGAAGCGGAATTGTGCGGAGAGTGTTAGAACGCTAAAGGAACTTGTTTTGAAAAGTTCCATCAAGTTGTTTCATCTGAAATTGAGCCATCAACCAATGACATATATGTGCCAAAATGTAATCACCACCTTCAGTTCTTAATATGCCCTAACACGTGTTTATTACGTTACTAAATTTTCTAACAATTTAAAAGTAAGCTGCATTATGTAATATGTTATACTGAGAATAACATGAAGTCAGTCGTAAAGATGTCTGCATTTACTGCAAATGTTTAAATTATAATGTTGATAAATAGTGTATACACCAGTAACTGCTAGTATCGGCTTTGCTGCAACAAAAGCTTGAATCGTTTTTGATCGATACTGTTAAAATTGAAAGCCAGTGAATTTTAATCTATACGTAAGCGATGCTTAGCAGAGTTGCTTTGTGGAAGCCAAGCCATAGCTAAATCTTAAACGGATCCTGTGTAGTTTCTACCAATGGAATTGAGGATTTTAGGCCGTCGACAGAAATTAAAGTTAGTTTTGCATAATTTGTGTGATACCTTAAGGTTTGGTTGATGTTCTGCTCTTAAAAATGGTGTCGGCAAAACTAAAGAAGTTCGACGGGTTGCTGACTGAAAGTGTAAAAAGAACAGAAATTGGAGCTACCGTTAAAAGAATGAATACCTAAATTTGTTATGTATATTAATTCCACATCGAATGAACACCTAATTCTCAACGGCAATTTACCTGTATAGCGTTTTTTGGAAAACAAACCTTAAACAGCACAACACAAACAAACACTACGTGAATTTACAACAAAGTATAAGTGTTACCTAATAACTAATGAAAAGCACTGCATATTCATTAGCATTAACCATATTTTTGATGACCGGAGTATTTTAGTAATCCAGGAGATATTACTGGCAAAACCAGAAGAAATTACTGGAAAATCCTGTATTTTTGGTGCTCGGGGCATTTCTGGAGTCCAGTAGATATTACTGGAGAAACCAGTAGAAATTACTGGAAAATCCAATATTTTTGGTGATCGGGGTATTTCAGGAGTCCAGTAGATATTACTGGAGAAACCAGTAGAAATTACTGGAAAATCCAGTATTTTTGGTGCTCGGAGTATTTCTGGAGACCAGTAGATATTACTGGAGAAACCAGTAAAAATTACTGGAAAATCCAGTAAATTTGATGCTCGAAGTATTTCAGGAGACCAGTAGATATTACTGGAGAAACCAGTAAAAATTACTGGAAAATCCAGTAGTTTCATCACCAAAATATTTTTGGTGGTCCAGTATATAATACTGGATTGCCTTGTTAAAACTACTGGACAATCCAGTACACAAGTACTCGATACGCTGATGCCGCAATGAGAGTATATAAGGGGATAAACGAATAAGTTTTCAGCGATCAGATTTTGGGCAAGTCATTTGTCCTGGTCTCTGCTTCTGTATCAACAGAAGTTAAGGGGCTCATTTTTGTAGCCGTTAGGCAACTTGTGCTGACGGCAGGGTAGGCAAAGTGGGGATTTTCCAAGACTGGGAAAATCACCCATTATGAATGGAGTGAAAATCCATTGGTGACTAGTGAAAATCCATTGGTGACTAGTGAAAATCCATTGGTGACTGGTAAACTAATCTAATTGATTAGTATATATGACATGAAATCTCCATCGTAAGAGGTTGAAACGCATACAGTTTAGTTCCGAGAATATGGGTGCTTTCTAAAAACTCAGTATTTTTATAGGTGTTCAGACTATATTAGGAGTCTAGTAGATATTACTGGAAAAACCGGTAGAAATTACTAGAAAATCAAGTATTTTTGGTACTCGGACTATATTAGGAGTCTAGTAGAAACCACTGGAGAAAGTAGTAAAAACTACTGGAAAATCCAGTACTTTTGGTACTCAGACTATTTTAGGAGATTGGTAGAATCTACTACTGAGTCCAGTAAAAATTACTGGAAAATCCAGTATTTTTGCCCCCCAAAAATTTTTTGGGGGTCCAGTATATAATACTAAATATCTAGTAAAAACTACTGGAAATTCCAGTAGTTAGTATGTCAAAGCACTAAAGAGTTCTACATAGATTATCTAGTACAGTTTACTAGTTATTTCCAGTAGTTTTCAAAATACTGGACTACTTTAGTAGGAAAATACTAATCGCTCCGCTATGTCTTTATCGCACTGGAGCACTTTAGTAGGAAATTACTAAGATTCCAGTACTTTCTACTGGAACATTTCGAAGAGTGAACAGCAAAGGCGTACGGAATACTTGATTACCATACTCGATAATCGAAACATTGTAAACGCTTGTGTAACTGTGCTAGCTCTGTGGTGCTATCAAATGTAGTGAAAACTGCTTCTATGCATGCAAAAACATGAAACGGCATAAGTTTTAAGGCAGTGGATAATTTTGGGGGGTCCAGAATAGAAAAAACCGGAAAAATGTTTTAGGCTATTTTTTCCGAAAGAAACCAACCCAATATTGATTATGCCAAGAGTTTATAATACCAAGAGTAAGACACTCAGCTCTTTCTAATAAGCATGCGGAATGCTCGAAACATTAAATGCGCATTTATAGTCGCGAACGCAGAGAGACGCGCGTCGACGTGCGTCGACATGTGTAGACGCGCGTCGACGCTTCAGATTGTAACATGCCGTTTTAACCGTTTAAAAATAATTCTAGCGTATTCATGCTCACGAACGCATTTAGACGCTTACGTACGCGCGTCTGCTTGCGTCTGGAACTATGAATGCACCTTAAGGCCGAATTCTCGGGGGCCTCTCAGCGTGTAAGCATGCTACGCTGACATTTTTTAAAAACGAGCGTTTCCGCCACATCAAATACTATAACTTGAGCTAGGAAAATCGTACAACAATAACGTATAGAGATCATTATGTTGCGTAGAAAGAGATCTTTTTAACGATCTAAGAATTATATAATTCCATTTAGGCAATCCCTCATAAATTCAGCAACAACGTAAGGCATTTCTAAGAAATGATGAAATTCCCAGAATTGTCGCGGCAAAGATGCTTTATTGCCGGTTTTGTAAGAGATTACCTAGACCGAACGATATAATTTTTATAGCGTTAAAAAGATCTCGTTCTACCAACATAATGATATAAACGTTATTGCTGTACGATTTTCCTAGCTCAAGTTACAGTATTTAATTTATCGAAAACGCCCGTTTTTAAAAAATGTCAGCGTTGTATGCTTACATGCTGAGGAGCCCCCCCCCCGAGATTTCGGGCTTAATGTTTCGAGCATCTTGCAAGCTTATTCTATTAGGAAGAGCTGAGTGTATTACTCTTGGTATTGTCAAGAATGTATAATAGATAAGAGTATGACACTCTTATACTAACATGAACAAATGGTACTAGGTATGCTCGGTGGGTTGACTCGGGGCCCCCCGGAACTTCCGGGAAGGGGGGTACCACTTTGCACTATCTACACGCTTTCATAAAAGCGTGTGTGTGCTCGCTAATTGGCCCATTAGCCTAAGACTTATTGTAGGCAATTTATTAGTAATTTTAATTAATTAATTATAACTTTAAATAAGTTAATGCAATCAAAAAACTAATTCGACAACTTTGTAGCATTTTTGTGCTCTTTCTAATGATATAAAAATTGTTGCACACTACATTCCTTCGAACTTTTGTATTATGAAACATTTTTATACCATTAGAAAGAGCAGAAAAAATGCTACAAAGTTGTCGAAAGTCTTTAATTGCATTAACCTAATTAAAGATATAATCAATAAAAATAACTAATAAATTACCTACAGTAAGTCTTAGACTAATGGGCCAATCAGCGAGCAGAAACACGCTTATATGAAACCGTGTAATTAGTGCTAAGCGGGAACCCCCCCCCCCCCGAGACTTTCGGGGGGGCCGACTTAACGCACCGAGCATACCTAGCATGATTTGCACATTCCAAACAAGTGGGATGCACTGGGATGGAAAGAAAATTGTTCAAGTGGGATGGGATAAACTAGCGAAAAAATCCCATTCTAAAACTCTACTGTAAACTGCAAGTTACTTCTAACTTCGAGTTAACTAACAACAGTGAAAACCGGTGTCAAGTTCTTCACTTATCCAAGACAAGTTCCCAATTCAAATTGCTTCAAATTGTTTATTAAAATCAAGCGTACATAATGATAAGAGTATGCCACTAGGCAAGCGCTCTCTTATCAGAGCAAAAACTATGCTCTGCTCGCTAACGGCCCACCCCCCGCAAATCAGACCCTAGTCGAAACGGGGGTACGCTCGCTCGCTCTGTTTATGTGCTTATTCGCTGCCTCACCCGTCATATGACGGGAAGTCATCTCTTCTATAATGCCGACCCGTCATATGACGGGCTGAGACTAACGTTAAAGATAGCACTATCAAAGAAGTCGGCATAATAGAACGACTTAAGCTTTGCAGGTGGCATATGAGAATGAAATTCTAAAATTTTCAGTAGTTGCCCGTCATATGACGGGCATCGGCATATCAGTATAAGGATTTTAAAAAATCTGGTTTTCGGGCCCGGCACTCGAGGAAAAAAACCAAAAATGGTGGTGGCAGCGAAAGGGTTAAGCTCGAAAACACAAGCAGTGTGTTAGCGAATTTTGTGCCCGCTTCGAGCTTAAAGGTGCATTCATAGTCGCGAACGCATAGAGACGCGCGTCGACGCCGCAGATTGGAACATGCCGTTTTAACCGTTTAAAAATAATTGTAGCGTATTCATTCTCACGAAAGCATGCCATGCAGACGCTTACGTACGCGCGTCTGCTTGCTACAGGAACTATGAATGCACCTTTAGAACACAAACATAGCGCACGAAATTCTTTGAAGTGATGGGTCTAATTTGAGGGGGGGGGGCCGTTAGCGAGCAGAGCATAGTTTTGCTCTGATAGCACAGTGTACTTTCTCATAGGCACACTCTTATTATGTACTCTTGCTAAAATGAAAAAGTTATTGCATGGAATCAGGTCACTAGTGTTTGAGGCCGGCCGGGGTTTCACCGGCCGGCCGCCGGCCGGCCCGGCCAAGCCCATCGGCCGGCCGGCCGGTGAGCCGGCGGCCGGTGAGCCCGTAGGCCGGCCGGCCGGCTACCGGCCTAAAGCAATTTGCAGTGCAGTTTTATAACTTGTAAGATATTTATTTTCGAATGTTATCTTAGAAAAATAGCACAGCATAGCATAGAAAATTAGCTAGATAACTAGATAACTAGATTTGGAGTTCATTTTACGGTTAGTTTCTCTATTTTGTAAATTTCTGATTGGAGATTTGTATCCCAGCCGGCGGCCGGCCGGCCGGCCGTTAGCCGGCCGGCCGGTCGGCCGTTAGCCGGCCGGCCGGTAGCCGGCGGCCGGTGTCGTGAAATATTTGGTCCCCCCAAATATTTGTTCCCCCTATAAGCTGAAATATTTGTTCCCCCTAAATATTCGTTCCCCCCTCGGAGCGATAGGCTGAAATATTTGTTCCTCAAAATATTTGTTCCCCTTGAAATATTTGGTCCTCCTATAGGCTGAAATATTTGTTCCCCCTGAATAATTGCTTCACTGAAATATTTGCCCCCCCCCCCTAAATTCAGTTACTGGCACTTTTTCGAGGATAAGTTCCAAATCCAAACTCTATCATGCTAGTGAAAAGATAAAATCGATAAATAAAAAGTTTTGAACATCGATTTCTCAAAACTGTAGAATGAGTAAAAATTTCTTCTTGCGGCATGATATGAGACATGTGGGCCGAGGACATTTTTGGATTTGGCTCAACAAGTCCCAATACTCCAGAAAATCCGGAAAATGTGCGATGACATGAAATTTCGCAATTTTATGTTCAGTTTGATGGAGATATTTTAGTTCAAACAAAGAAAAACGTCCCTCCGCAATAGTACGAATTTCTATTCTGCCAATAATCACACGAATCCATTGGGTAGGTTCTGAGAAATCGATGTTCGAAACAAAATATCGAAGTTTTGCTAAATGGTTTTTCAGCGAATTCTCTAGCTTAAAGCAACGAACTCCAGCGATTAGACATTAATAAAATGTGCAATTAGACGATGTATCGATAGAGCTGAAATAAGCCAAAATTGTCTGTTAAGGTTTGGCAGTAATTTTGAAAAAACTAATTTCTTCGAAAGTTGCCGTTTTTTGACCCCGAAATCGTTTTTGGCTTATACTGCCTTAAAAACTAGAGATAAGCTCAAAGGTTGTAAAAGCAAAAATGTTCACTTTGGTGCCCTCTTTTCAGCCATAACAATCAATCGGTGTATCGAGTATCGACTAACATAGTGAGAGGATAATGGCAAAAACCAAAACGTTCTTATCTTTGCACCTAAAAATGCGGGACTGGTCGCAGAATGTTAAAGAGCACTAAAACAATTATAGATTTCGAGTTATTATCAGAGTTCGATTGCATTCTTTAACCTCTGAAAGATGTTTGGAAGTGGACGAGTGTTTCTATTTGTGACTCTCAATTTTGCCCAAAGCAAACATGTACGGTGAAGATATATCACCCTTCTTCAACAGCTGGAAAGATTGAAGACACCCTGAACGATAGGTATGTACGAACGTATGTATTATGGCAACTCGATGCGAGCATAGTTGTCTTAATGACTATGACGTTCCTCCAAGTACGCCTGAGTATTTTGAAGAAGTTTCGAACTTTGAAAAGAAAACTAAAACTCAGAAAAAATTCTGCGCAGGATCTCGCCTTTTAATTCTGTCTCTGATCCTTGGATGTTGCCTGTGAACATAATTGACGATTGTTCTGCTCACGAAGCAGTAAACTTTCTTCCTCACGCAGTTTCACTGCATTCCCACAATTTCAAACCAGCTAGTTTGACAGTATATCGGCAGGATCACTTTACTGCAGTTATTTTTGGACAGAAATTGCTTCACTATGATGTTGGTGGAACCTGTTCACAACGTTGACCATACGTGTGATTGGGGGGGGGGGGTTTGGGGGGGGGTTTCACCCCCCCAGACCTGAGCCCACCCCCCCCAGAGGGGGCCCTCACCCCCCCCCAGAATCCGGATTTTTCCGGTAAAAACCGAAAAAAGTCCGGTTTTTCGGCGGCCTTCGGCCGCCCTTCACCCCCCCCCCCCAGAACTTCCCCTCCTGCACATGTCTGACGTTGACCTATCTCTTTGGAGTCCAGGAATAGCTGTCTACTGTTTGACTAAAATATCCTCCGCTGATGAAATTGAATTTTGAATTTCAGTTCGTATTCGTATTCTTTTATTCTTTTGACATGCTGTTTTCACAGGTTTTCAGTGACGGTTTGTTTTGGTTGCATTATCAAAATAAGTCCACCACTAAATAGGTATTCTCTGAGCTTTGTTCATATATACATATCTTGAAGAATCATTCAAAATTGTATTTGTTATTGTCAGTGATGCGAGCGATGGTTTATGACTAGTTTAAAATACAAAACCATTGGTATTGAATAGGGAGGTTACCTCGCACGTCACCTCATAAATAACCTTCTCAAGAATCGCTGAGCATGCGGTTCCAATTTGCATTTGACAGCAGGGTTTTTTTTTTGCGTCCAGATGTGCGTCTGGACGCAAAGTTTCTTATCTGGACGCAATGAAATTTTAGCGGGACGCAAGCTAGACGCAACATTATTTCGGAAGAAAATTCACTTTTGTAAGAGTAAAAACTTTAAATGTTTCCAGTACCAATTTTTCCGTTTTTTCCAAAAATTTCTTCAGGTCCTGGGGGCTCCGCCCCCAGACCCCCGGTGTTTCCCACTTTGTCATGGAATGCCAAGGTGCAAGGTAATGTCTCAATGTTACTCAATGTTATTTGTTAAGTTGTTGTCCACCTGCATCCATATATATCAGATTTTTTCGAACTCATGAATTTCACGTCAATAAATACATAGAGATTACTAGGTGCATTTATATACATTTATATATATATTTATACATCTATATTGTTCTCATTCAACAGGTCAGGCAGGATCAAGATTAGTACTAAAGTAAAACCCCGAAATTAACAAAATTTGTAACAGTAGCAGAAGCAGAATATCCAAATCTTTTGGTTCTTCTAAAATAAACGTTTTTCGCAAAAAATACACAAATGGCAACTTAAAATAATGCAAGATTACCATTTTTCTGAAATTTTCAAATACAAAAGACCTAGGGTAAAACGGGGTATTAAGGGACAAAAAAATCCGGCTAACTAGAATTTTAGAGAAGTCTCGGGTTCTAAGTTGTCTAAGTCCCTCCTACTTCCTTCTTTTTGGGACTTATTTATATCATCTGAATCAGCGATTTCTCCACAGCACAGTGACCTAAACATCTGTTTATTTTATTCAACTATTCTTGCAAAATAATTTTAAATTTACTTAAAATAGCATTTTTTATGAATTTCGGGTATTTAGGGACAGTACTCAGGCTAATAAGGGACAGTTTCGGCAAATAAGGGACATAGGCAATTACGCCTTTCCTAACGCTAGAGCCTATACAATATGAGCCAACAAATCTTTAATTCAAACTTCAAATTTTAAACTATTGTTTTATTTGCCTTTCCCAGCAAGGAATGTACTTCAGCAGCGCTATTTATATACTGCCCCCTATTACCCTGCACTGTCCCTTATTTAACTTGCCTGTCCCTTATTAGCCGAATTTCGTATCCCTTATTAGACTAAAACACCGATTTTTGTAATATGACAATTTCTTGAAATTAAAGCTCTCACTCAATCAAAAATCTGAGAACGTGACGATCTTGTTCTTAAAATAAGGATTCCAAAAATATAAACATTATCATACAAAACACAATATTTAGCTCTCGCTCCTAATTCAAAATCTTAGGTTGTTACTTACTTGACGTTGGCCCAAGTAAAGTGAAATCGGGCTTCTTTCGTAAAGTCAAGATTTCTTACAATACAAACCATGTTTTTGGATAAGCTTTATGTGATTGGATAGCACAGATGCTGCTCTATCTTTGTATGCAAACCACTTTATTATTTGCATTCAGTTGAACTAACGCTTTTGTGAAATGTAGTAATCTGTCCCCTGAATGCCGATGTCCCTTATTGCCCGGTTTTACCCTATGTACGAGCAATTTACTATCCATTTATTGTAACTAACGTTAATAGTATTTACAAATGCTTCACTGTTTTGCAGTTGAATAACGCTGCCTGGGGCATACACGCTTCTCTATTGACTTTATACTGAGTTTATTCAAAATTCAAGAATTCACAGATGCAATTAACACAAAAAATGCATTAGCGTTAGGAGCTTTAGTTAGAATAGATGTAACAGTTGCCAAATAATCTTTTTAAACATTTCCACAACGGATTTAATCCGTAATTTCGAAAAATCTCCAACTTCTGGGGGGCTCCGCCCCCCAGACCCCCCGGTGCTCATTTGCAATAATCCTGCTATTAAGGATCACCAGTTGTCAAAGTTTGCGAAACCGAATGTATGTTTTAATGTTTGCTACCTTTCTTCTCAATGATATTCCTAAATATTTAATAAATTTTTAATACTTTAATTAGTTTAACTAACATTGAAATATCGGAATAATGTGTATCAATAATACATATATATCGAAAATTACTAAGTTCTGCAACAGACGCCAAATAAAATCTTTTTAAACATTTCCATTACGGATTATTCTGTAATTTCAAAAACATTCTTCAACTTCTGGGGGGCTCTGCCCCCCAGACCCCCCGTCGTGTATGTTGGACGCATCTATATTCTTGGTAGGTAGTCCTGTAATCGTGCATTACCGTTAAGCAGCATCAGCTTTCTAAATAGTCTAAATAGCTTTGCAGTAAAGAAATTATCGAAATTTTTATAAATAAAACAATTTTTGCACTAAAAAACACGCTAAAACAAGATTTCTGCCTGGACGCAAAATTTCTTAACGGGACGCAACTTAAATTTAGCGGGACGCAAGGTTGACGCAAATCCGAAAACCAAAAAAAAAACCCTGTTTGACAGAGATGCCTCATGAGATCCAATTCGCTATTATTTCGTCTGATTTTATCTTTTCATTAGCTTGAGAGTTTGGAACTTATTCTCGAAAAAGTGCCACTAACTGAATTTAGGGGGGGTCCAAATATTTCAATAAAGCAATTATTCAGAGGGGAACAAATATTTTAGCCTATAGGGGGACCAAATATTTCAAGGGGAACAAATATTTTGAGGAACAAATATTTCAGCCTATCGCTCCGAGGGGGGAACGAATATTTAGGGGGAACAAATATTTCAGCTTATAGGGGGAACAAATATTTGAGGGGACCAAATATTTCACGACACCGGCCGGCGAGCAAAAGTCGTCGGCCGGCGGCCGGCCGCAAGCCGGCTTAGACCGGCCGGCCTCAAACACTACAGGTCACTCCGTCAGTCCGTTCCACTTTGACTTCCATTTTTCACCATCTACAGGCGAGATGGTATGCGATCCTGCACTCACGTCTGACAAGGAAAACCGAAACCTTAAACTAGCAAAGTATGTACTATTGGAAAGCTCATGAGAACAATTAGTCCACTGGAACTAACAAATCTGATTGTTCTTTCTACAGGAATAGACTTTAAGTAGGAAAATACCAAATAACTTAACCCAGAATTGCGTAACTGCGATCAATTCCGTTCGCAAAAAAAACTGGAAAATGGTTGTTCCACCGTCGTACTCAATCTTGGATAAAAGAATCCTGTCTGTGCACAATAAATGTTTGGAAGGCTACTCTATTTTATGCCGCCAGCAAATTGTGGCACCCCTCTCCATTTTTTATGGCGACGCCACTAGGTCCATAACACACCAATTCTGGCTTTATTTTCATTGAAAACAGGTATGTAAGATAAATAATAGAACCAGAACAAAATAACAATACACAGAGAAAAAACTTCAACATGAACGGGTTAGCTTTGCACTTTGCACAACATACCAAACAAACACCACACAAAAAATGCCCTCTCTCCCACATTTTCCCAACACAAAAACAACTAACCAAAAAGTGTATCCTCCTAAACAGACCTTCTACATTATTTTCACCACAGCACTCACAAAAAACATTCAACAGCACAGCACTATGTCATATGTATACGTATATATACAAAAGTTTTCATTGAAAAAATAATCAAATGGCTCAAGTAAGGGTCTAGAGTAGAAACAATACAAAATACGTGTATGTAGATATCAATCATGTGTATAAAATAAGGCTCAACTAAAATGAACCAAGCAAGCAAGCAAGTAATAATACGAATAATACAGTACATGTTAATATAAAACTGCTACAAGTAAACACAAATAAAATGCTACCATAACATAAATCCTGGCTGGCTACTAGCTAACTACTACAACAATGACTAAATACTGACTTATAGTACACAAAATGGTTGTGTGAGAAAGTTCATCAAATATATATCAGAGAAAAAGACTTAAAACCAAAAACCCATACAAAATCATATCTAGCTAGATTGAAAAATTTAAGATTACGTAGTATACTTCAAATGCTCTACCTCTACAATTAACTGCGCTATAGAGCCGAGGTTAGGCAACCAAGGGTTAACTATAATTACTTTTCAAAAGAAAAGCAAAAGAAAATAAAATAAAAATTAGCATAAAACCGATGGGAAAATTTCACCTGCTTTTACAGTATGCAACTTGTGAAGTTTTCTGAATGCAGAAATCGGACACTTATTCGAAATGCAAAAACAAACGCCGAAAACGTGTTAAAATATTACACCACATTGAATCTGATTTGCAGATATTTAGGATTATGACAAGAAACAAGACCAGGCATAAAATCGTAAGATTAGCAAACGGGTATTTAGTAAGAAGAATAACAAAAGACACACGCAATATCATAATATTCAGTCCCAAAAATAATTTAAAAACCACATTTTACTGTACAAAATTATACAAATACGAATATGTATTTACGACGGTTTTTGGCAATTCCCTAGCAGAAGCACAATGCTACCTACAAATGAATTATCAGACATAAAGAAACAGAAACTTCATTCAAATCACATGCAATGCTATAATGCACGCATACATACGTACATGCATACTTACTTCGCTAACTTACAAAGAAAAGCAAATGTTATTGTACTTAGAAAAAATTCAGCTTGGTGTTTAATAAACTATACTATACAGGACAAAAAGCATAGAATAGAATAGGTAAGAGTAAGACAGAATCATAAAATGAACAACACCGAGTGACGGGTAACGGATATAACTACTCGAATAATTGAATATTTGTTTGCATCAACGAAAGAAAAACCGACTCAAAAAATCGGTCAAATGCGAAAAAACACTCACAATGGCCAAGGAAATATTTTTCAAAAACATTTCGTCATCGGAAACAGTGACAGACGCCGCTGCTTATATTTTTTGATAACCAAAAAACGCCAGAATACTAAAACATTAGACCTGACGAATTAACTTAATTAGACTAAAGGGATTGCATTTATACGTAGTTATTGTATTTATACTTAAAAGCTAACATAAAACGTGAAACGGGAACAACTTGCCTGTCTCCAGTCTAAGAAATAGACTTCAGAATGTGGCCCACATGGTACAACCAATTTCTGATGAGGCATACACAAAGAATAAAAAATATTTACGTTTATCTTTCGAATAAAACAAGACCCCCAGCTAGGACTGAGGTAAAGGAAGGTCTTTGGGGAGGTGTATTTTTTAGGGATTGGAGGGTCCCCGGGCCGGGGGGGATTTTTTGCAAAAAATGAGCCAAAAATTGGTATTTTTTTGGCGTATTTTGCACGTAGAAATGCAAACAGTTCTCAAAAATGCCAGGATTGAAGCTGTAAATACGTAGCTGTTTTTAATAAATCTCCGGCAAAGCCGTAAACCATTTAAAAATTTGCCCATTTTTGGCAAAAATATGTAGACCTCATTAAGGGGAAAGCCCAAAATCCCGAGAGGCGGACGATTTCGGGAAGCGGGGAGGCATTTTCGGGTGGGGGAAGGTCAATTTCGCCCCCCCCCCCGTAAAAATACCCTGGTTACAGGGTCCTAAAACAGCTTCTCTTTTAAAAAAACGCCACCACTACTCCATTCATACACAGCACACAAATGCACAGCAAATTAAACGAAAAACAACAACGTGTATTACAAATATATAAAAGAAACTAGCACAAAATAAATAATGTAAAGCAAGCTTGTTTTGCAGTTCACAAGTAGGAATACAGACAACCTTTTACGTATATATCATCATAAAATCATCAACAGATAATTTATATACATACAAATATGAACCCACTCAACGGGGGGGGGGGGGGGGTAAAACAGGTAAGTACAGAAGAAACGAAAGAAACATCGAACAATTTCAACAAACTCTGAAATCTGAAGGTGTATGTAACAATATTTGACAATTTTGCAATACAAAAAATAGCAAAACAGATATAGAAAAACAGCAAGGACGGAGCAAAAGTCAGTGCAAAGCGCAAAGCTATGAATCTCTCCATGGAACAGGGAACGATTAGACAAAAAAAGTACCTATACACATGCTATTAATATGAATTTTAATAACAGACAGAAAAACACAACAATAAAATCGTACCTAAACAATGACCAACAAAACACCTGAAGGGGATACATAAGTACATTTCTGTTGCCAAAACAACTAAAAGGTTAACAGACGCGAATTAACTGTATTCAGAAACACACTTACAGTTAGTACAGAGCACGAAATTTACAGACATGTATTATACATGCATGTAAGTATGTTTGTACGTGCGTGTGCGTGTGTGTGTGTGTGTTGACATGACCAAAAGCCAAGAGTATTCTGCACACAATAGATAAGTCAAATTAAGTGACAATCTTTCCGGTAATTAGATCGCGGTACACAAACGAGCATATTTTAGAGTAAGGGGGGGGGGCGGGGCGGAGGAAGCTCTCAAAGCTGACCCCCCCGTCGAAATTCGAAATCAATTTTGGCGATTTTAGAGAATTTTATTAGTTTCTCTAGCCCAAATACGCCAAAAATACGAAATCTAATTTTTAACCAAATTATTTTACTTTTCAGGTCGCCGGATTGGGCCCAATTGGGATTCCTCCCCCCCACCCCCGAAAAATTCCAAACCAATACCCCTAGCTCAGTTTTGTCCTACACTTTGCATACGTGTTGAAGTTTGAAAACTGAACTCTCCAACAAGTGCCAAAAAAGGGACAAAATCGAAAAAATATCGTCCACAATTTTTTAACAAAGGTTCAAGCCCTTAAAGTAGAGGGCAGCCGCTTTAGAGTGCAAAGCGTGCACCAAGTGCTCGCAAGCAAAAGCAACTTTGCCAAAGCTTGCCTGTCACACTCTTATCTATTATGTACAATATTCACTCCCACAAACTGGATGGCATAATAACGTTCAGCAGCAGCAGCAACAACAACAACAACAACAACATCGCTTTCCAATACATCAAACACTACTATTACTGCTATCGCCTACAGTGGTAGTTGAGCCTCCCGAACAGGAAAGTAGGGGCGGGGGAAGCCCACCACTACTCGGGGCAGCAGTAGCAGTACTAGTAGGGGCCATAGTGGATCCAGAACCAGAAGAATGGGGAAGGACTTTGGTGGAAGTGGAAGCAACGGCAGACTGGAGAGACAGCATCTCCCCGTTGAGGGAATCCAGCTGCTGGGTGAGGGCGTCGCGCTCGCTGAGAATGCGCCAGATCTGATCCTTGTCCTTCCGGTTGGGACGACGTCGCGGATGGGAGTTGCAGAAACGACTGCACAGCTCGGATATCTGCAACAGTTAAACATGTGCAGGGGAACGTATGTAGATGTCATTACATCTGAGGTTACGGCGAAAGATACAGATACTGAAACAGTGTGTGTTTGTGTTAGTGTGTGTGTCTGGGGTTTTTCTGGCAAAAATAAGTGGGGGGACGTCCCCCCCCCACTAGTGAGGGGGAGGTCCAAAAGTGGGGGGGGGGGGGTAAAATGAGCTAAAAACATCAAAAATACAGTATAAAAAGCCTGTTTTCTACATATCCTACTATAACTAAGCTTATTAAAAGTAAGTTTTGGCACCAAAACAGACGATTTTTGACCAAAAATTTCCGAAATTCCAAAAACTAAACAGATTGGTCCGTCTCCTTAAAGTGTTGAGTTTAAGACGGCCATGTGCAGGAGGGGGAGTTCTGGAGGGGGGCGAACCGGCGGCCGATAACCAGATTTCTCCGGTTTTTTTGCTTAAAAAACCAGAAAAATCCGGATTCTGGGGGGAGTGAGGTCCAGGTCTTGGGGGGGGGTGAAAACCCCTCCCAAACCCCCCCAAGCACATGTATGGCTGTTATGTACACTTGCATCTACAGTAATACCTGATCATCCAGCCGACCCAGCTGTGCCAGAAGACTGGTCCGGGTCAGATCTAGGCTGACCAGGCGCTGGAGGGAGCACAGGCGGGGCCGGAGCTGGTCCTGGAGATCGCGCAGCTGGGACTGACGCTCACGCAGCTCCCCGGTCACTTCGTCCACCTCATCCTCACTGCTGGTGGACGCTTCCTCGTCCAGAAGACCTATAACAAACAAATAAACAAATAAACAAACAAACTAACAAACAAACAAACAAACAAGAGTGCATACGGTCTGAACTGAACTGACACTTATCCTGAGATGGGACTGCTGTTGTTCGAAACGCTGCTCATTTATCCTAAACTAGCGTCCCCCTCAAACTTGTCCACCATTCAAGACTTCGCCCTCAGAATTCTTTTCCTCACCCACCAACTCTTTGCCGCTGAATAAAAGACTGATAAAAACAGTAAAATTTCGGCACCTTTTGGCATTTTTTATTCACTTTCAGTCCTCCATTTAAAGTATGTAAATGCCCCATCCACAAAAAGTCACAAGCAAAGCCAACCAGAATAATGTCCGGACGTCTATACAGTGATGAATGTTACACAGTGATGATAAAAACTAGTACCAAAAATGCCCTAAACGGGCATGGGTTCCGGGTAGAATAGGGAAAGAAGGCTGAAGCGGAAAAATGCCAATAGATTAGTGCAGATTGATGTCTAGCCAGCGCCTAAAATGATTGAAACCAGCTTCTTGGTGCAGAATAGGGAATCTAATCAGCGCGTAAAATGATTGAAACCAGCTGTTTGGTGCAGAATAGGGAATCTAGCCAGCGCTTAAAATGATTGAAACCAGCTTTTTGGTGCAGAATAGGGAATCTAGTCAGCGCCTAAAATGATTGAAACCAGCGTCTGGGGTAGAATAGGCGCCTCTCTCCATCCACCCTATTCGCGTGAAGTGCTCAGATACTCAATCACAATGGCATGAGTATAATGCGTATATTGGTATGAGATGGCTTACGAGATAAATTATCAGCCGAGATGATAAAATAATCAATATTCAAGACCACATAACTCATTCCGCACAAAGAGCTGAACTAAACAATGTGACGGTGCAATGCAATGTAGTCTTCGGTGTACTGAATGCAATGGATATGAACAATCGTTATGCCAAACAGAATCAATCAACCGCGTCCTTAAAATAATGTGCCTAAACACAATATATGCTGTACGTATATCAATTCTCCACCATGACAGCGTAGTACACGTGAACGTTCATAGATTGCAACATGATAAATTTTGTTCAACCTCAATTGCTCACATCTTCAATACATACTAAGGTTAGCATAATGCGTATTTCATGCATTCAGCTGTGCGCAGATGTGTGAAGGACTGCTGATTCCTGACATTGTTCGTGACAACGCATCATCCCTTCACCTAAAGCAAACTGATTTTTTCATAGTCCACGAGGAACTGCTGATGCACACTAACACACTCACCACACACACCACACACACACACTCACATGTAAATACAAGCAAATGTCAAGTGCTTATTTGCTGAGTTCATTCCACGAGAATTCTTCGAGTTCACGCGAACAGGGTGGATGGAGAGAGGCGCCTATTCTACCCCAGACGCTGGTTTCAATCATTTTAGGCGCTGACTAGATTCCCTATTCTGCACCAAAAAGCTGGTTTCAATCATTTTACGCGCTGATTAGATTCCCTATTCTGCACCAAGAAGCTGGTTTCAATCATTTTAGGCGCTGGCTAGACATCAATCTGCACTAATCTATTGGCATTTTTCCGCTTCAGCCTTCTTTCCCTATTCTACCCGGAACCCATGCCCGTTTAGGGCATTTTTGGTACTAGTTTTTATCATCACTGTGTAACATTCATCACTGTATAGACGTCCGGACATTATTCTGGTTGGCTTTGCTTGTGACTTTTTGTGGATGGGGCATTTACATACTTTAAATGGAGGACTGAAAGTGACATTTTTTGTCATTGGAGGACCCCTCCAAAGTGGTCCCAGCGGCCTGTGGCGCCCTGACTAGGGTCCGGACCGGTCCAAAATCGATTTTTTTAAAAATTTCCAACTTTGGGATCAAATGAAAGCCCTTGGTGAGGCGAACATTTTTTCTCATTGGAGGACCCCTCCAAAGTGGTCCCAGCGGCCTGTGGCGCCCTGACTAGGGTCCGGACCGGTCCAAAATCGATTTTTTTTAAATATTTCCAACTTTGGTATCAAATGAAAGCCCTTGGTGAGGCGAACATTTTTTGTCATTGGAGGACCCCTCCAAAGTGGCCCCAGCGGCCTGTGGCGTCCTGACCAGGGTCCGGGCCGGTCCAAAATGGCCAAAAATCGATTTTTCCAAAAGTGGCCAAGTTTGGTATCAAATGAAAGCCCTTGGTGAGGCGAACATTTTTTGTCATTGGAGGACCCCTCCAAAGTGGCCCCAGCGGCCTGTGGCGCCCTGACCAGTGTCCGGACCGGTCCAAAATGGCCAAAAATCGATTTTTCCAAAAGTGGCCAAGTTCGGTATCAAATGAAAGCTTTTGGTGAGGCGAACATTTTTTCTCATTGGAGGACCCCTCCAAAGTGGTCCCAGCGGCCTGTGGCGCCCTGACTAGGGTCCGGACCGGTCCAAAATCGAGTTTTTTTAAAAATTTCCAACTTTGGTATCAGATGAAAGCCCTTGGTGAGGGTAACATTTTTTCTCATTGGAGGACCCCTCCAAAGTGTTCCCAGCGGCCTGTGGCGCCCTGGCCAGGGTCCGGACCGGTCAAAAATCGATTTTTTTAAAAATTTCCAACTTTGGTATCAAATGAAAGCCCATTGGGGTAATCATTCCAAAAAAGGAATCGTGGTTAATCAAACCGACTTGTATGAAATGTTAGAATGGCTAATAAGTAACTCGTATTTCACTGTTGGGAATCTCCTATGCAAACAGGTAATAGGGATTCCTATGGGCACTAATGCTGCACCTTTTATTGCTAATTTAGTGTTATTTGATTATGAATATAGATTTATAATGGATCGACTTAAAGCAGAAGACTATGGTATTGTAGAAAACCTAAGGTATACTTATAGATATACTGATGATATAACAACTGTGGGTGATAAAAAAGTTTTTGATGAACAACACCCAAATGTCTATCCTAACTCTCTTACACTTAATAAAGTTAACTCGGATCCTGGCTTTGAGCCTAGCTCTCTGTAGACGAGTGCAAATATTTTCAGACTTAGTTTTTTTCCGGGGGGCCAAAATAGGGGGTCCCCCCTATGTACACAGACCTATGGGGGGGGGGGGTTCTAGAGCCTCCAAAACTGATTTCCCCTTAATTGCGGGGGATTCTATACAAAAAAGGACCAAAAGTTCCTAGGGGGTCGAAGCCCTCCGAGCCCTAGGGTGGGGGGAAAAAATGAGGAGAGAAAACACGAGCTGGGAAAGGGGCTATTTTTCATATCTCGAGATTGGCTCGACCGATTCGGCTGAAATTTTCACAGCATGTACCCCTGCCCACAGGCTCTTCACACAGCGAGTTTGAGCCCGATCGGTCCACTCCTCCCTGAGATATTAAAAAAACTATTTCCAAAAATTAGCATTTCCCCAAAATTTCCCTATTCTAGGTAGTGCGCTGACGCGCACTACCTGATGCAAGATTAGAGTGAGCAGGAAAATCATAAGTAACGAGCGCATGCGTGATGCTATATTATGCAGCAGATCTACATACACACTGATAGACTGGGCTTATTCTAGTGGGGGGCCCCTCCCATCAGCGTTTTTTTTTCAAAATCGGATTTCATCAAATTTTCGTCATTTTTATTTTCTGAACGTCATTTTTATTTGTCCAACGTCAAAAATACGTTTTTTCCAGAAATACAGTTTTGTTTTCATTTTGGGCTATATTCGTAATTTCTGTTTAATTTTTACCTTGTTGGTGTGTGTTGCTTAATATTTCACACTGTCCCGCAAGTATATACGTATAACTTCGCACTTATCTAGTGTCTATGTGACATGACTTTCAGCATTAAAAATGATGATAATAACCCAATACAATGTGGGGGGGGGTCTGTGGGGCGGAGCCCCCCAGAAGTTGAAGAGTTTTTTGCATTTTAGATGAAATCATTCTTCAAATCTTTAATTCCTTTCATTTTGCAGAAACAAGAAAATTTTTTAAAAATTTATACTTTTTGAGGGGAAAATAAGAATTTTTTGCTAAAATCGAATGACTTTTTAAGCTTTGTTTATCCAAAAAGCTGGTAAAAACTTTGGAAATATATATATACGTATAGGTATGTATACGCGCTCGCTAAATTCTATGGATATGCCTGTTTTCTGTTTTCCTGTTTACTTTCTCACATTCACATCGCGACGACGAGGCTGCATCCAGATCTATCCCTGATAGTTTTTAGCATTTATGCAATAAAAGTTCTTAAACATACTGGTACGTACGAATATAAGATCTAATTCCATTTTAGTCGAGAAAATTCGAAGAGTATATAAGTTTTCAAAAAATATTCAGCGAAAATGGTATATGAGAAACGTGCATCAAAAATGCAATTGAAGGATGTAGCATGAAGTCTCGTAATCTATGGCTTTGTAATATAAAACTGATTGAGTATTCAAGCATCGTCGAAGTTTAACATAAACCACAAAGACAATATAGAGCGGGGGTTTGGGGGCGGCAGCTCCCAAAATCTGAGAAATTTTTTGAAAAACCACTGTTAAAACATGATAGAAACTTTGCATTCTTTTTTAATTTGAGTGCTAGTTCCACATTTTGGCTTGGTCATTCTTTCGTCATTTTTATTTTGGCGTCGTCAAAACTATTGTTCATTTCTGCGAACGACGCTATTTTTGACAAAAAAAACCTAGCCTCCCATAACCATCCTTCCCCCCCCCAAAGCGGGTGCCCCTTTGGTACCGACTTTTGCCCTGAAAAAATGGCTCAGAAGGCCAAAGTTTCAAAAATTTTCCAGCTTCACCGGAAATGTTCAGTTGACTTTTGCCTATTTAAGCACTAAAGCACTTTAAGCACTATTTTTGGCGATACTATAAAAATAGCGCAATTTTTAGCATGTTTTTTAGAAAAATTTTGAAAACTTTTCGCCCCCCCCCCAAGAATGAGTCACCCCTCAAGGCCCCCCCCCCAAATGAACCTCCCACGAAAAAATCCCCTAGAATAAGCCCAGACAGACAGTCACATACGTACCATGATTGTGGAGTTCCTTTTTGACACGACGCTCAATGGCCATAAAGCTGGGCAGATTCAGGACTTTCATCAGGTCCGCCGGACTAGGATCCGAAAACCCATTGGCATGGTGGGAGCCTAAAACGGGAAAGACAGAAAAGAAAATGTGTAACCAAAAAGTTTTTGACAGATATCGACAAAAGACCAAAAATTAGCATTCCCTTCCAAACCCCCCCCCCCCCCCATCAGAATATATCACAACTGGTCGACTGTTTACACGAGAATAATGATGATAAACTTGAGAGAAAATGCTGGCTGAAAAGAAAATGCTGAAAAAAGAAAAGTTCTGCCACAGCTCTGGACGATGATTGCTACACAAATCATTCCCCCCCTCCCTTAATTTTAGTGGTGATATAAAAAAACTGAACTTTCATACTGGTAGACAAAATTCAAAAACTGAATCCGCTCACAGCTTCAATACTGGGAATGAGGAGTAACAAAAAATAATCTCGAAAAAAATGCTGAAAAACTCCGCTAAACTGAAAGCTTTGTCAGTCCACTACACAATTAATTAGGTTGCAACCTTTCTGTAACTAGCTGCTTCTACTAGTTAGACAACAGCTAGTCTGGGAGAGCGGTTGGGAGAGCTTAGACTTATAGGACCGACGTTTTATCCGACCTGCGGAGAGTATTCTAGTGACAACTCTTTTGATACTGTTTCTCTTGGCACACTGTACCTCAGTATGCTCTTTTACTCTACTGACTATAGATGTAGGTATGACTAAACTTTCAGTTGAGTAGTGCTCGTGTGCACATGAAATCGTCTCGTTTCAGACCCAAGGAGTACTGACTGTAAGTCAGTGTTAGCTTACTAAACACAGTCGGCAAATACACAAGATCTGGTTAGAGATTGAACGGTACCTGTCTGGCTTTTGGATTAGAGTAATGTAGATCGTTAGTAGCACTTAGCATAAATGGCAAACCACCAAGGTATACACCAAAGTCAAACTCTTCAGTTTATTAGACAGCACAAGAGGCAGAAATATAAACGCCTCGCACAATAGGCATAAGTAGAGATAAGCTGAGAAGTCAGTATATACCAGAGACACACCACGATCCTGCTAAGTCAGGGCAACTCAAGACAGTGTATGGGAGCTAACCGCAGATAGAGAAGAGGTTGAGCCAAAGACCGACCAGGAGGGAAAGACTCCTCCTTTTATAGAAAAGCGGCTTCCTTTGATGTGTCACTTAAATGTCATGGCAAATGTCAAGCGAAAGATCATCAAAACAGATTTGAGGTTAATTTAAGTAACACCTCTCAAATCAAAAGATCATCTCAACTCAATTTGCGTCATTAGGCGCATAAACAAGACTCTGATTAAAAGACCAAAACAAGGATGGAAAGGAGAAAGGGAACGGAAGGGACTAGGGAAAACTACCAAAACTAGGGACTAGCTCTGTTACTGGTTACATTTCAACCAAGTCCCTAACATACCATAAGAAGCCACAAACTTACGACAAAACCATGTTTCTAACAGTTCATTTCGAATTTTTCCAACACCTATGCATTCGGAGGCAGATAAAAGATAATTTTGAAAACATAGAACATTTTGCTCCACACACACCTCACCCCTACCTCGAAAAAATGTTTAACTCGCATTTAGAAGGTACGCACGTATTACTGAGTCAGTGTGCCCAATTTACCTTTCTGATTCGAATGTTTCTCATCCTGACGAGCCTGAGAGGCCGGCGAGAACAGACCCACCGGGTCCGCTGGTTCCTCCAGCAACGCTTGAATCAGTCGTTCAGTTAGAGGGCCCACTTGACAGGAACCCGACGACGAGTTCGAATTATTGGCGGCAGTGCCACCTTTTCGAGCCGTGGAGGATTTCTGCAAACCACCACTAGAGCCACCTTTGGCCCCCGCCCCTTTACCCCCACCACCAGTTGACCCTACAGAACCCCCGCTTCGACGTAGCCGTTTGGCCGGCGGTGGGCCTTTACTGGAAGACGTCTTTGTACTACCGGCATTATCGGCTGAATCCGGTTCCGGTTTAATGGAAGAATGATCCCCGCCTGTGGAGGGATCAAAATCAGCGGGACCAGTACCAGTGCTGTTGTTACTGTCATTATTGCTGGTATTACTGGTCAGACTACCACGACGACTGCTGGGCAGCAGTTTTCCATTGGTCTGACGAGCCCCACTGCTACCATTCAGCATCTGTTGTTGTTTGGTGGCGTTGGCTAAAATAGAACAGTGTAAACGGATAAAATTAATCTGACAATGAAAGCTTTTGCAGATATATAATCTGGGGTTTTTAGGCAAAAACAGTGGGGGTGGGGGAAGAGTGGGGGGGACGCCCCCCCACGGGTCCAAAAGTGGGGGGGGGAATAAAATTAGCTAAAAATGCCAAAAATACAGTATAAAAGGCCTGTTTTCTACATATACTGCTATAACCAAGCATAAAAGTGCACAAAAATTACGTTTTGGCACCAAAATAGACGATTTTCGACCAAAAAACCCCGGCGAAGCCGGAAAATTTTTGAAAATTTTGACCAAAAATCCTAAACATTTGGCAATTTCTGGGCACCTTAGGGTGAGTGGGGGGGGGGAAGCCCAAAAAAGTGGGGGGGGGGAAGAGTGGAGGGAGAAGTCGAGTGGGGGGGCGCCCCCCTCCACTCCCCCCCCCCCAGTAAAAAACCCCAGTATAATTAAAAGCTCCTATCAAAATTCAGATAAAATTACAACATGACATTAATGATAACTAAAAGCTCAATACAGACCTACACCCAAAAATTTACGCATACAATAACAAGTAGGAAAAATGCTCCTTGCAGTCGCATGAAAAAGTTAATATGAGCTATGATGGTCAACATTTAAATATGTCAAGGACAAGACTTAAAATGTTTAATATGAGCCAGCATCTAAATAAGTAGAGGACAAGATGTAAACGGCTAACATGAGCCGCTACGTTTCTCTTGGGCTCATATTGACGCTCGTTCTACGCTACGTTTCGTCGACAAAGTATATCCAGCTCCTAAATTACACTTCCTATCTGCATGATACCTAAGCCTCCTACAGCTTGCACGCCTTATTGCAAAGTCCAAATAAGGAAACACTGTGATCTTAGAGCAAAAATGAAAAACTGTATTGAAAGAACAGGCCTTGAGACGCCAATCTCCCCGTGGGAGCCCAGATTGTTTACAGTCCAGCCAAAATTGCGAACACTAATTCACTGCTAACCTATCCGTAATCAAAAAAGCAAGATGTTGGTTAGATTAGAATATTATACATATACAAGAATAAAAATGCTCCGGTGGAGCATGAAAAATGCAATATGGGTGACATTAGGTTGTAAATGGACAGAGGACTAGGTTTTAAAACGTTAATATGGGAGGGGCAGGTTGCAAATGACAGGAGGACTAGGTTAAAAGCGCACTAATATGGACCAGCTTCGCTGAACAACCCATATTCGCGAAAACTGTCCAGAGTTTCCATCGGCTGCTGCTTGCTGTTGATATTGGCAGTTCTTCGAAAAATTGTACGATATGTCAGCACGGCCTGCAACTATATGTGGTCGTGCTCCTTTATTATACAACTTAATAATACACGTACATAATGTCAACTGCTTTTCGCATCAACTTAATACAAGATTCTGCGCTGACACTGCAGAAAAAACACTTTGAACACCTTTCTACCAGAACTGCATTGTTTTTGGACTAAGCTTTAATATTTCAAAATCGCCCCGCTTGCTTTGAAAGTTGAAGAATGCAGGATCTTACTGGTATGCCGCCATGTGGAGTGGAGCATGAGTGACCGCGAATATGGGTTGTTCAGCGAAGCTGGTCCATATTAGTGCGCTTTTAACCTAGTCCTCCTGGCATTTACAACCTGCCCCTCCCATATTAACGTTTTAAAACCTAGTCCTCTGTCCATTTACAACCTAATGTCACCCATATTGCATTTTTCATGCTCCACCGGAGCATTTTTATTCTTGTCCTATTTCATTTTTAAGGTTCTCAGTAAAAAGCAAAAACGTTAAAGCTGTGTGAAAGAAACTTTAAAAATTCCGCCAATCATTAATCGTTAACCGAAAGTACAGAACAAAGAAGCTTGAAAAGTTCCAATTTCTTCCTTTTTCTCTATTTTGACAGAAATCCAACATCCAGTACCCATGGCTGCAATAGTTTTAGTTACTGTATATAGCATATAGCACTCTACTGCAGCGCAACCAAATGCAAACTTTACTGTCAGTGAAGGAAACTCATAAGACACGATTTGCAATGCTCTTCCGTACTTGTATACAAAGTTTCAGGCGATTGCTCTTTGTCTCTTGCTAGTGATAGGCCGTGCTGCACTTCAGTCTTCAGCAGCACTCTACTGCAACGCAACCAGACGCAAACGTCAATGCCAAAGAAGGAGACTTACACGGCACAATTTCTAATGCTATTCCGCTGTTGCCTGCAGAAGTTCAGGCGATTGCAAGTTATCTGTAGTTAGTTATAGGCCGTGCTGTACTTCAGCAGCACTCTACTGCAGCGCAACCACATGCAAACTTTACTGTCGGTGAAGGAAACTCATAAAACACGATTTCCAATAGTCTTCCGTACTTGTATACAAAGTTTCAGGCGATTGCTCTTTGTCTCTTGCTAGTGATAGGCCGTGCTGCACTTCAGTCTTCAGCAGCACTCTACTGCAACGCAACCAGACGCAAACGTCAATGCCAAAGAAGGAGACTTACACGGCACAATTTCTAATGCTATTCCGTTGTTGCCTGCAGAATTTCAGGCGATTGCAAGTTATATATAGTTAGTTATAGGCCGTGCTGTACTTCAGCAGCACTCTACTGCAGCGCAACCACATGCAAACTTTACTGTCGGTGAAGGAAACTCATACGGCACGATTTGCCATGCTCTGCCGCACTTGTGTGCAAAATTTCGGGCGATTGCAACTTAACTGTAGTTAGTTACAGGCCGTGCTGTACTTCTGCAGCACTCCACTACAGCGCAACCACATAGTAACATCGTAATAAGTATACAAAACGTATCTATAATAGTTTGTCATGTCCTAAACAATATGTATGCCGAATTTCAAATACCAGTGACGAATGAATTACTTGTTATCGACTGTGCTGTGTTTGGGGCAGCACATACAGCACGGTGGAAGCTACAGAGTGCACTAACTAACATAGCTACAGTTCCTCCTTACTACAGACATACTTTTCACCAAGTTTCATATGTTTAGCCGTTGACAGTAAGTCTACAGACAGCGTGCTATGGTTGCTGCATAACAGTACAGCACGATAGCAGCACCGCACAGCGCTGCGACTATGCTCATCGTTCCGTCCCTTTTCACCGTTCCGTCCCGA
>JASAND010023532.1:0-24440 GCA_030248195.1 Trissonchulus latispiculum | reverse complement strand
GTGTAAGTGTATACAAGGAATGGTGGCAATAAAGAGGACAAGTTACAAGGGCAACAAAGATAATGTGAGAAACGGGGGGTCTGAGGGGCGGAGCCCCCCAGAAGTTGAAGAATTTTTTGAAATCATGGAAAATTCAGCAATTCAAATGTTTAAAAAGATTATATAGTTAAGATGAGATGAGTTATCGAGTTGTATAATCGATCAGTGGAAAACCAAAACGGGAATTGGATGCTTCTCAGAATTTTTCACTTCCACGATTTATTTTAGAACACTTTCAGAAGCTGCCAATTATCAATCTTGCATTGCCCATTTATATATACGTATACGTTATGAAAGTAAAATAAAATTTGTAAATACCCGTGTATATATATATATGTCCGGTATATATATAGTCATAAAATAAGTTGAGGCATTGAGTACAATTATATACTTACAAAACAGGAAAGGAAACAAAATAGAAGACACTTTAAGAGACAGAAGTTCTGTCACATAACTAAGTACGTAATAAAGCAGCACAGAAATATATATGAGTGCGCCGCAGGCGAAATTTTTTAAAAATTTGTGACATTTATTAAAATTATGCTTAATTTTCACTCGAAATATGCATTACAAACAGCTGAAAAGATTTTCTAGGGGGGGCCCGGAATGTCAGAGGAGGGGGCCCAAATCGCAAAGGGGGGTAGGCCCCCCCCCGGATCCGCCACTGCCCCCTCCCCCCCCAAAATTTCGAGGGAGGGGCCACCGGCCCCCCCACCCCAAATCCCCGTTACACCTATGTTTATGGTTTTTTATCATTAGAAACGGCTGAAAATGCGATTTTTGGCATAAAAAATCAAAAATTTTTTGGGGGAGGGTTGGGGGGGGGTTGGGAGGTTCGCCAGAGCGGGCCCCCCAGAAAATGTTGGGGGGAGCCTCCCCCACCCCAAATCTCCGTTACACCTATGCTATGATTACACGTACACCTGCTATGAAAATGATTACAACAGGATTCAAAAGCCAAGGTCAAGCTAACGAATTCGCTAGCCTCACTGCATGGAAACTTCCTTGCTAGGCAACAAAACTGGAGACATTAATCTCATAGAGATTTTCAGAATTGAAAAACCATTATGCTTTAATTGCCTTGCATTATATTGCTTTCAATATTGTTTATTTACGTTTACTATTTCAAAATTTCAATTTTGAATAACTTCGACATAAAATTCAAAATAAGGAGTTTTCGAGGGAATCCTGATGCAATTTTGGGGTGAAACGCTACCATAGTTCAGTCTATTGCGCGGTACATGCTGATTTGTTGGTTTGTAGTGACTTTTTCTAAAGTTTTGATTTCGAGAGTTTTAAAAAATTCCATGCAAATTGAACGCACATAAAGAATTTCTTTCTATAGGGGAAAGATGTGTTTGAGCTGAACTGGGAGGAAGTTGGTCTGAGATCGGCTTGGAGGAGACAGAGGATGCACACGCATACGCAAACACACACACACACACACACACACACACACACACACACACACACACACACACACACACACACACACACACACACACACACACACACACACACACACACAGGCACACACACAGATACACACAGATACACACACACACACACACACACACACACACACACACACACACACACACACACACACACACACACACACACACACACACACACACACACACACACACACACACACACAGATACACACACACGCACACACACACACACAACACACACACACTCACCATACACGCACACACAGATACACACAGACACACACACACACACACACACACACACACACACACACACACACACACACACACACACACACACACACACACACACACACACACACACACACACACACACACACACACACACACACACACACACACAACACACACACACACACCATACACGCACACACACACACCATACACGCACACATACGTGCACACACACTCACCACACACACGCACACACACACTCACCATACACGCACACATACGTGCACACACACTCACCACACACGCACACACACGTGCACGCGTGCGCAACCTGGGCCGATTTCACTGTTAGCAGCAAGCCACAGTCACAAGGTCCCTGATTTAGCAGATTTCGGGTAAATTAAATCTGGTTTAAGGGCCACCAAAGACAAGCACCGTCTGCAGAAGCTCTAACTCAAGTCTGGGCAGTCTGCAATTAATGCTACCTAAACACGCCCTACCGAAAGAACTTACTAAATTTGGAAACCTGAGTGATGAAGTAACACAAGATGGCCGCACAAATTTATTGATAAGAAGGAAGAATATATCAGATGATTATCCAAACTAAATTAATTGTGAAATTATTGTCTAAATGCTGACAAAATACGCATTATTTATTTTCTATAGCATTGCATTTTGTACAAATTAGAAAAATTTCGAAAAATGGCAGCAGGGAGCAGGACCCATTACATGTGGTTGAACATGTTAAAATTAACAATTTTATGTGTTTATGGAAATTGGCTTAAAAGTTAATGTCTGAACATCGTCGCCGTGAGGGCTTCCTATAATGTTTTGAATTTGTAGCCATACAGCAATAAAGCATACAATTCTGGAACTGATCTATCCATCGGATTTCGATGTCTTCTGTTTGTTTGGTATTGGGGTCTATCGCCGTTAAAAATCCTGTAACCAAAGTCCGACTCCGAACTTTTGAGTCGTTGAACTCGGAAATACGAAGGTTTTCGAACATTTTATTAAGCCCACGGAATAAATTAAATATGTTAGCAATTGTAAAGGGATTCGTTGAAGCTAAGTAATCAGTAATTTTTGGGTTGTGACATTGAGATAAATGACCTAAGGTACAAATAGTTGTCGTCTGAAGTGGTCAAACGAAAAACATCCGCATTAATCTCCGGATGTGGGACTAGTCATTCCTAATTCGAAAAAGCGGATTGTAGCTATTTACCAAAACCGCGCTCGTCCGTAAACACAAATCGAGGTCACGATTCTTCGGATAAGACTATAATACCGATTCTGATAAATAATTGGTGGGTGTAAATTGCCAATCAGAATGTAATAACTTCTTCATTGTTGCGTAGGTAGTAACAGAATTATACGAATTATAACAGATTTTAACAAAGTTTGTGTGGAAATCTAGTTTTTGATTTTCTGTTGCATCAGACGATAGCTTTGAATGCAGTCAGTAGGAATAGTTATCATGTTCATATCTCATTAAGATGCTAGTATTTGGTAATTAAACAATTTCACACACTATCAGTTTCTCGAACATAAGTGATTTGACGTTCAACTTATTAGTAATCGTAATTGTATGACAGCTTATTTTTAAGACAGCTTTAACGTAGGCAGCATTTAGGTGACATTTAAGCTGGTTCGTTTCTGTCCAACTCACGGAAAGCTTGCCGACTGCATAAACTAGAAAGATGTTTTCTCATTTGAAAGATGACTTAACGGAAACCAAATCAAAATGACAATGGCATAGTGTTCACGATGAGCAAGAAGCTAATGAGTACTATATGAGTTGAACTAACTAGATAACTATATTCATTTTACAGAAAACCTTAGATCCTGATTGGATTGATTTCCTGTGCTGCAGCTAGTGTTTGAGGCCGGGTAGGGCTTCACCGGAAGGCTGCCGGCAGATAAACCCGTAGCTTTGCTACTGGCCACTCAGCTACCGGTTTGTACCAGTTTGCAGTGCAGCTTTTAGGACTGCCGAGATAATGTTTTTAAATTTTATAATAGAAGGAGCATTATACCTCCGTAAACCAGAAGGGGCATTATACCTCCGTAGACCTGTGAAAATTCAATTGTGACATGTCGCTCTTCCACCTACATACAAAGCAGAACTTACCTTATTCCTCCAGTTTTACGCAATAATCCGACTGGTTCTTCTATTTCCTCAACCATTCAGGGGTGCAATTTTACTGTTTTAAATTTGTTGTATGATGACGTCGTCAATCGAGGCTCACGTCTGTAATTTTTCATTAAGTTTCGAGTTAGATTTTCCTTCAACAACTGAGAAGTTGTTGATGACTCCAACACATTTCCAGTCACCTTTATGTGGTCTGCTTGAATCTCCCTAAGATAATTCTTTGCAGAAGACAGGACTTGTAAGTCCCATTTTATCTATTCCGGCTCCAGCCGGAATAAAACTGAATTACGCTCTACATTGAAGAAGAAGGGTGTACAGTATGAAATTCTAGGCTAAATGTCATCAGGCTGGTCGGCCTCAAACAGTAGCTATAGCCATATTCAAAGCGGATTACAATAACTGCTATTTGCACTCTGTGTACATAAGTTACCAATGTCATAACAATAATCAATCGTTGTGTGGAAATGGATTATTTGCTCATATCAATTATTTTCATGACAAAGCTTTTTGAAGAGACAAATGGACAGATTGCGCAAGCCTTGATTCTGCCACCTAAAGATAAGAATCATACACAAGTTGTTTTGCTGTTCAGGTTTATTTAGGAAAATATCGCACCTTTCTAATGTAGGACATAGTGAACGGTGGTGAAACGGCATAGTGAGTATGTCCTTCAGTAGTTAATGGAATTTCATCTTTCCAGGACTGCTAAAATTTGTAATTAAATAATTTTTTGTGTGCGAAAATAATTAGTCTTCGACTGAATTACCCTTAACACCAATTTAAAAATATCAAGGATTTCAGACCTCCAATCAAATATTCTTAGAGACCTAGTTTGGACTCAATGTCATCAAGATAACATAACGCATAACAGCTGGCATACTCTGTGTACTACCAGCATGACACATCCTCAGCACGCCGACGACTGACTAACCACCCCCCCTCCCTAGATATCCAGTCGAAGCAAGGGCACGCATACATGCACTATGCTCGTCTGTTAAAGCTACCAGACACATAGCTATTCACTTCACTAGTGACTAGGGCCCAATTTGCTGGTGGGGTGCCAGCCGTTAGCGCGCAAATGATGTGCCACGCTTGTGATCCTAAACGCGTGTTGTCATACGCTTATACATTTTCGGTATCACTTATTTTAAATATCAGACATATATGTGAGGATTATGAAAACCAGTCGCTGAAATAACAATATTTGTATGACTTGATATTGCAGCCACAAATATCTAACTGGACAGTTGAAATTAGTGAAGCTACTTAAAGTTCTCTGTTTCAGGTGGATGTCCTGGAGAATATTTTAAGGTATTGGATCACTGCTTTCAGCCGGTTGTAATGAATCCACTTCTGGCCTATCCTGTTCCTGAGATGGGAACGGACGCAGAATCAATTTGTCAGGAATTGGAACCGCCTGGCCACATCATTCACTTTACCAGTTTCGAAGAATTCAATATAACATGGGAAACAGTCGCGTTAGTTTAACTCATCGTTTAGTCACGGCATTACTGTAAGAATGTGCGGTAGATACAGCCTTATATCTGAATAGTACATAGTAGATACAGTCGAAGCATTTGTAACGGAAACAGTTTATATTAGACTGTCATACACGAAACTCATTAGGTCACTGATGAATATTAAAGTAATTTTGTACAGGAATAGTTGAGATTTGATCTGTTAGTGTTGTGCAGTTGAGTATTGTTGCTATTTAACAAATGGCGACGAGAACTTGTCTCAGTTTGGAGTCCTTTAATTCTCAAGGGGAATAATGGGACGATTATGTTGAACGATTTGAGATGTATTGCCTTACCACGGACGTAGTCACAGACGATAAAAAGAGAGCAACATTTTTAACAGCACTAGGGCCAGAAACTTCAGCTTGCTAAAGTTTGGTAGCCCTTGAAATGAATTTGGCCCTTGACCGTCTTATGTCAGAGATGAAAGAACATTTCGAACTGAATTTGAACATTATACCAGAACGATTTAAATTTCATTAAACTAAACAGCAGACAGGCAAACTGTGACGGACTTCATTGCAAAATTGCGGTCCCGTGCGCAGTTTTGAAATTTCAACGATCTGGAGGATTTTCTTCGAGATAGATTGGTGTGTGGAATTTTGTCGGAACAGACTCAAAGACGGCTACTGGCTGAAACAGACCAGTCTTGCAAACATACCTGTCTTGAAACAGAAAGCCATGCCGATAGCTGTTGGCATTGAATCAGCTTCACGAGAAGCAAAGGGAATTAATTCGGCAAGCGTAATCAACTCCCCTGATGTAGTTTCGGACCTTGCAGTTTTCGGGTGACTAGAAATCAGCCAAATCATTCTAATTCCACAAAGGGTATCTCACCGTACCGCCCTTGCTGGCGTTGTAACCGCTCGTTGCATTGGGTACCGGACTGTAATTTTATGTCACAGATGTGGAAAACTTGGTCATATCAATGCCGCCTGCCGGTCATTAAAGTCCTCGCATCATCGATCAAGGAACGACGTTAAGGCTCTCGCGGACGACACTGAAGATTCCAATCCTATTTACTATTCAATAGTCACAGTAACGCGTACGAGTTATCCATAGTTCCTATAACAGGTGGTCCACTAAACCAAGGGAACGAATTCACATTGATTTTCCTTGGCAGAATGTGGCTGATTGTGGTTGATAGTTTTTCGAAGTGGCCCGAAATGATTGAATTGAGTTCAACTACTTCTGCTAACACCATCCAAGCTCTGCGACCTATGTTTTCCCCACTATGGTATTCCTGATACTCTAGTCAGCGACGACGGTCCCCAGTTTACGTCTCACCTGTAACGAATACTTACCGTCGTGAAATCTGAACGGGGAGAAGCTGATGAATATTAAAGTAATTTTGTATAGGAATAGTTGTGATTTGATTGTTATTGTTGTGAAATTGAGTACAGTTGCTGAAGTACCAAAAAATGTAGAAAGCGAAATTGTTTTCTTTATATCTCAAAAACGCTCCAAGATAACTACCATAAAGTATATATTTTCTGAACCGGACTGATGAGATCTTTCTTTTCGTAGAAAGTGTTTTGAAATTTTCCGTGCGATTTCAAAGGGCACCGCTTTTATATGTCCAGAAAGATTGGTATATGGTAATGCCGCGATTTTTTCAGGAAAATTTTCCCCTTGCCTGAAAGTCCTATACCCAAATTTCAACTTTTTTGTTTGAAAATTGTGTGAGTTATTCCATTTTTTTTGATTTTCAAAATCCTTTGATCTTTGATTTTTCGAAAAAATCGACTTTCAAATTTTGAAATACCACTTATATCAGGTCAAAGGTGATGCCTAGGCGGTCCTGAAAATCTAATCGAAAAATTTATCCACTGAGCGAGTCACGAGTAATAGCCAGTCAAAGTCTAAAAAGCGGCAAAGATCAAAGGATTTTGAAAATAAAAAAATGGAATAACGCACGCAACTTTCAAACAAAAAGTTGAAATTTGGTGTATAGGACTTTCAGGCAAGGGGAAAATTTTCCTGAAAAAATCGCGGCATTACCATGTACCAATCCTTCTGAACATATAAAAGCGGTGCACTCTTTGAAATCGCACGGGAAATTTCAAAACATTTTTTCACGAAAAGAAAGATCTCATCAGTCCGGTTCAGAAAATATATACTTTATGGTAGCTATCTTGAAGCGTTTTTGAGATATAAAGAAAACAATTTCGCTTTCAACATTTTTTGGTCAGACTTTAGTTAAGAGTTTTAATTTTTTAATCAAAGTGCGAATAGATATGATTGCTTACTTTCGGTGAAAGGAGCAGTTCACAGTTTCGGTGGGGTGCGGTGCACCTAAACTGGGTCCACTCATAATATCAGCTGCTGCAACTGAATGGCTTTTGGTAACCTTTGCAGGAATAGGGTCGTCTTCTGGCATTACTCGAACAATGTTTCGCTATCCTTCCTCTACCTGCTACCGTTTCGCAATCTTAAACTCGGGAGAGGTTTCACCCTGATCGTTTAGGTGATTCTCTTTGAAATTGGCACAACGTTTCAGTGCCTTCAAACCCGGTTCACACTAGGGCACAAGCACAAGCACAGGCACAAGCACAAGCACAACCGGTTCACACTATTGAAAACTGGCACAAGCACAAGCACAAGCACAAGCACAACGCAGAGTTGAATTCAGTTTAACTTTTTGCACAAGCACAACGCCTGCAGCCAATGAAAATTGTTTTGCACTATGCACAGAAGGCGTGGCCAGGTTGAATTTCAAATTCTATTGGCTATGCTTGTGTCCTGGTGTGAACGTTTTCATCTTGTGTCTGTACTTGTGCTTGTTCTTGTGCTTGTGCCTGTGCTTGTGCTTGTGCGCTAGTGTGAACCGGCCTTAAGGGTTTATTATTTGCTACCTTCTTATACTATTAGAATGTTCTATAGGAGGTGTTTCCTGCTAAAGGAACATAAGTAAATGCGCTATGCCACGGAACATCTGGGGGCGGTGCATTTACTCCATAGTCAACATTGTCTGATCTGTCATTCTGTCACCCAATTCTTCTGCTGGCTTTTCAGCAGTGACTCTGCTTTAAAAACCTATAACATAAGCTATTCTAGGAAATATATCAAGCCATCGTCAACTACGATAGACACCGTAGTCTGGGCGGACGGTTTCTATTCCGTTGAAAAAGGAAAATACTGGAGCCAATGGGTGGATACTGAACTGATGTAAAGTGTTAACTTTCAGTTATACAAATAAGGGGTTCTTGGAAAAAACTGGCTTAAAAAGCTGAATAATAGCTGTTTAATGCCGAAATTTGAGTATCGTTTGTTTATATAAAGCGGGAGTTTGTTACACTTTAGCGTATATCTGGATTAAGCATTATGTGTTTAATAGCCTGAGAACTGAAATGTGAGTAATGTAGGAAGTCCTTGGTTTCTAGGTGTAAGTAATGTCTGGGACCAGTATAATACTTCTGGAACTAAAGAACTCATTACTTGAGGCCGTGAGGAGTCAAATATTCCTTAAAATTGCTCAAATTGCCCAAGTAGCAAGATCTCTGCTTGAAACTTCTCAAATGGGAGTTTCATGAAATTTCTCAAGTCTCAGTTGCTAGCCACCAGCAGACTGCAAGTTCTTTGCTCAGAATTGAATAAAACCATGAGATTCCAAATTCAAAGTGGGAATTATCCATTATTAATCTTTCACAATTTTAGTGAAGGACAGCACTTGCATTATCAGCCGGGTAGATTGGATCCTGTGTTCGGAAATGACACTTGTGTAGTCATAGACTTCGATTATGCTAAAAAGGATCAACTTATGTATGCTGAAGATTGCAGCAAGAAACACAATATAGGATGCATGATTAGAGGTAGTCAAGCTTTTTTTTAGCTGGTTTCATTTTTGTTCGATTGCTACCGCCTTTAACTTTCTTGTTAATAAGTGGGTCTGAATTTCGCGCGCTCGTACGGACTATATCTGCTTTCAGTATCAGCATTTCCCGTCACAGTTCGGCTTACTGTGTCCGAGTGTCAATTACACATACGCACCAGTATAAGTAACTTTAAGTTGGTTTGATTCCATTCTACGATTTCATATTTACAAATCCGAGGTACAAAGGACATTTTTTACTTCTCTTAATTCATGAAAACAAAAATCAAACCAACGTTCGTTAGGGCTGGTAATGTACTGTAGATTATTTCGTTAATACGACGACATCAACAACGACGTCAACAACGACTTCAAGTTCTGCGACTACGACTACTTCGGCAACATCGAGCTCAATGAAAACGACATCACCGACAAAGACTTCAACGACAACTACATCAACGATCACTACATCAACGATCACTACGACGACGATGACGACGACGGCGACAACTACTTCTGAAACAGCTACCTCAATGAAAACAACATCAACGTTGATGACCATAATTAAAGCAACGTCTACATCAACGATCATTACATCTACTTCAGCTACATTGAAAACAACGTTTATGACAACTGTATCTATAATTGCAGCTACAACAGCGACTACACCAATAACAACGACTACAGCGAAAACGACATCATCGACAACTACTTCAACCACAACTACATCAACGATCACTACGACGACGATGACAACTACGGCGGCGACGACGACGACGACGACGGCGACAACTACTTCAGAAACAGCTACCTCAATGAAAATTACATCAACATTGATGACCACAACTAAAACAACGTCTACATCAACGATCATTACATCTACTTCAGCTACGTTGAAAACTTCATCAATGACAACTAAATCAACAGTTACAACTTCAGCAGCAACTATAAAAATGATAACTACTTCAGCGCAAACTACATCATCGACAATGACTTCTACTACAACTACATCAATGGAAACTAATTCAACATCTACTACACTGATGCCCAAAACTCAAACAACAACTACATCTACGATTACTACATCAGCAGCAACTGCATCAAATATAACTACGTTAACGACAACAACATCAACGGTCATTACATCAACGACTACTACGTCTACGGAAACAACGACAACGGTGTGTGTATCTTCACGTTTGACTACAACAGGTAGACTGAATAAATCAGCAACCACGGGATCAACGGCCACTGTATCAAGCATTAGTGAATCAAAGACAACTTCTTTAATAGGAAAAACTACTTTATGGACAACGACTTCAACGACACCTACATCAACGAAAACCACTTCAAAGTTGATGACCAATGCACAAACAATAACTACGTCAAAAATCACTACATTAAAAATATTTGTGTCAAAGATAACTACGTCAACGATAAGTAAACCAGCGACAACTACCACACCATCTACGACACTGATGACCTCAATAGTCATAGCGTCGACGTCTGCAGTAACTACATCACCAATGCCATCAGCGAAAACGCCATCATCAACAACGACTTCAACGACAACTGCATCAAACAAGATTACTTCAACACCTACTACAAAGGTTGCCAAAATAAAAACGGCAGTGATAACTACAGCAGCGGTAACTAGATCAACGACAACTCCATCAACGGCTACGTTATTAACAGCTAGACCTACGCATTTGACTACTACAGCTAAACAGAGTAAATCAACAACAACCCTATCAAAGGCTACAGTAATGACCTCTTCGTCGACGACAACTGCGTCCAATCAAACTACATTATCGACAACGACCTCAACGACTACATCAAAGATTACTATGGTGACGACGACGAGGACTATTACTTCAGCCGCGTTAATGACATTTGTATCAAAAACTACAACTTCAACAGATACCAAACAAATGACAACTTCTTCAGCGAAGACTACATCATCGACAACGACTTCAACCAAAATTATATCAATAAAAATTATTTCAACATCTTCGACACTGATGACGGAAACACAGATAACAACTGCACCAACGACAACTTCATCAACAGCCACTATGTCAACAACAACTACCTCACCATCCACGACTCTGGCCACCACAACCAGAACGACTACTCCTCCATCATCCGCAAAGGCTTCAACCACAACTGCATTGACAAAAATAATTTCAATATCTACGACACCTATCTCCAAAACAAAAACAAGGACTTCGCCAACGACATATACAACAGCGGTCATTGCGTCCACGACAACTGCATCCATGATAGCTATGTCAATGAAAACTAGATCTACTCCTTTGACTACTATATCTGGAAAGGATAAATCTACAACCGCGCGATCAGCGGCCCCAATATCAACGACCTCTTCATCAATGACTACTTCAATGACACTTGTCAAATCAACGAAAACTGCTTCAACATCTACAAGACTGATGATCAAAAGTAAAACAATGACTACATCCAAGATTACTACTTCCGCAACTGCATCAAAAAGAATTATGTCAACGATAACTATTTCATCATCTGCGACACTGAGGTTCACAGCAGGCCCACCGACTTCGCCAATTATGATACATTCTACAACTAAGGCCACAACAACATTGCCCATAGCACAACTGGTGACAGCAGCTGCGTCCTCTCCAATAGCGACGGCGTTAGAGGTAACTTTCTTAGCATTTATCTCCTGTATTGCATTTTCACTCAGCCCACATGATTAATCCTCCTCAATGGCGCTGTTATCGTTGCCAATGGTAAACGCACATTTAACATGGTAGTTTGACTAATTAACATACACATTAATATGCGGAAGCATGCATAAATTGATATGCTAGGTTGCAGTCTTGAAGGATTCGAACGAGTCTGCTGTATCTAAGTTTAAAAAGAAAAACACGCTTTTTTCATTTTTCAAAATAATTTTGCGTGACTTGAGTTTTATCTCTTCAGGTTGGCCCTGCCCTTGTTTATATTTTATTCAACTCAGCTCTTAGGTTTTTATGAATAAGTTTAGCCAGTTTCGCAATGTAGTGTTTATCTCAAAGCCTTTAGAGCTCGAATTAAACAAGTAGAGTTAAAAGAGTTAAACTAAATTATCTTAACCCGTATTCGCGCTATCAGCGAGTTAATTTTAACTCTGCATGTTTTAACTCCTTTAACTCTCACTGGGATAAAAAGGAGCAGAGCTAGTTTAACGGGTTTAAAGAGTTATATCCTCGACGTTTTGCATGTACATCTTCAAACGGCAAACTATACGGTGCGCAAACTATGCTGCTCTCTAGGCTTGAATGAAGTTCTCTAGTTTAAGTTTCTTTTTAATTTCTGTAATATTCGCTTTACAAGCCTGATTGTTGCATTTTTCTTTTCAGTAAAGGTAAACTAGAGGGTGCGCAAACTACCGTAACACCATCGCAGCAATTTGATTGGATAGGTTTTTCTAGCCAAAGTTCAAAGTTGAAGGAGATTACCTTGAGTTGGATATTTTTTCCAGCCAAAGTTTAAACTTGTAGGAGGTAGCCTGTGCGACCTAGCAAATTAATCCTTTGTTGCATAATCGTACCAAGAGCACATAATAGTATTAAGCAAAACTCAGCATACGATGTATGTAATGTTTGTTTTGGCAAGAACACTATGTGCAAGCACAGTGTCAAGATAACCTTCACATTATGGTGCTTTGTTACATACCGCGCAAGATTCCTTAAACTAATTTAAGTTTATCCGTGTGATGTGATTAAAGTACGAAAAGTTGGTTGATGCGAGTATGTACGGATGAACGTTCCCAAGTTCAACCTGGTGCAACCAAATGTACTCGAAGTAAATGCACTTGGTTTTTGTATCAACTTCAATGAAAATTACACGATTTCGTTAATCTTTTTGTTCTTAGTGCTAATAACATTTTCGATGCTACAACTGTTGGTTAAATTGTTAGCGTTCTGGTCGATTTCGAAAATGTGAGTCAATGCCACAGTTCCAAAGTACCTTGTCAGAATCGACTGAAACTTTGCACATTACAAGCCAGTTGTATTACAAACCTTGGCTGCAGTTCATAGAAATGCTAGATTGTTCTCGAAATGTGGGTGAGGATGACTCCACAACACTGCAATACCATTGTATTAACTACCGGCAAACTGTCCGGTATTTGCCGGCAATTAGAGAGGCGAATCAATTGCAGGCAAGCCTAGGGTGCAACACAAATCGAGAAAATAAAGCCCTACCTAACCATCTAAACCTTCCCTAATTAAAATAGATAAAGCATGGTGATTTACTGTAGAGAACTTACAATTTATTAGGTGGCAATACCATAAAAGTCACAGCTAATATAATGTAGACAAAGATTGAAGCCCGCGTCCCACTTGACACGACCAAAGATACACTTAAACTGATTACATCAGACAGACAGTTGTCTGGACACTTTGATGACTCATGAAGCGAAGCCAAAGTTAATACACACTAGGACTGAAGAAATTAACCAAAAAGCTACAGAAATATACTTCGCTTGGCAAGCATTTAACAATTGTGATATTGAACGATATTGAACAAAGACTTAAATATGTCAGAAAACTGCTAATACGTTCTGATTAAGCAAGTCAAAAACCCGTTAAACAATTTGTCTGCAAAACAGAAGACTGAATTTTTTGACTGCACCTTGGCTGTACATTTCTAGCAATTTTTCGGGGAACTAGGGTCCAACAATCAGTCATTGCCGTTTTGCACCGAAAATCTTATCAATTTTAAGCCGACACAGCACAAGCTTCAAAATGGCGGCGGAAGTCTATTATGAGCTTTAAATTAGTTGAATCCATGATTAGCTACGGTTTCCCAACCAAGCTGGACGTAATAGAGGCTGAATACAGAAAGAAACAATCATCAAGACTAAGCTAACTGGTAGTAAGCATTAACCAATCAGTCATCATCTCTATGAAGTAACGCAAGCCAATCACGCTTGAAATTATTTTGAAACAGCCAATCAAAGCTAATCAAACACATAGAAGCAATAGAAAGTTAAAATTTTGAGCATCCTATAGGGCATTTTGCAGGATCAATTTAGCAAATTTTCTTTACACATTTTGCGCAGCTATATATTTTGCTAATGCTAACTAATCGATACAAATCTGTTCTGAAGTAAAAGTAAACAGCCTGATATTAATATCCTAAACACATCAAAATTTGTGATAAGACAGCACTGTTAATTTTACACTTTTAAGAACTTTTTACCTGGTTTAACCCCGTGCCGAACCGAGAGTTTAAATTCAATGGGAGATGCTGCTGCAGAGCTAAAGAAGTTAATTATAACTCCTGCGCGACAAGAGGGTGAGTTACTAGATTTTAAGCCATTTATATGCCTGCGAATTTAGGTAGATTTAAACGATTTCATTTTAATCCCTTTTCGCGTTAGCAGCAAAATAAGTTCTCTCAATGCAGGGGTCGTACTACCTTAAGTCTACATAACTAATTAATAACTTTAGCTAGGAAAATAGGAAATGTTTAGTCGCTGGCGAAGGTCTGGTACAAAACAAAGTTGTAAGCGATTTTGATATCAGAATTGTTGACAACTGCTAGCAGGTTGCACTAGTTAACTAAATCTTATCTTAATCTTTATAAACGATGCATTTGTGTTAAAGCAATTAATGGTTCTGCCAATCTCTCTCTATAGAGGAATGGTAGGCATAAATCGAACTAATTTGCGAGAACTGAAATTCTTTTGATTTCAGACAGAAAATGAGCTACCAGAACCAACTGCATTAATTACTGTCAAGCAACCACAACAGACAGCGACGTCGTCAGTAGGTAAGTACTATTGCAGGTATTGTAGATAAGGTAGTACTATAGCAACGAATTTTCCAATGGTGCACAAACATTACGGCTAATGCAGTCGTCTACCATATTTTGATAATACTTTGGAATTCCAAAATTCGGAGGTTAAGTGTTAGGAAACGCGATAATATTAAGTTATATGAAGATATTTCCATTGAATTCTATTAAAATTAATACTTGTGCAGTCATTAACTGCATTATCGCTTTCAGAGCAGATCATTGCTAAGCAAAAAATAGCGTTTCAAAGTATCTTTTCTGTGGTTCGTCGCTGTATTTGGGATCGATTAAATGGTGGGTAATTAACTAATCTTCCTCTGTTTGTTCCGCATATTGGTTTTCCTATTAGACTCTTAAAGTATACGTTATTAAAAAGGTGCATGTACGACCAGAGTTTTATCGTCATCGAAACGCAACCGTGGTAGTCCTCCCTCACTATCTGGCAAAGGAAGTACATAAACATTTGCAGGAACTAAACCTTTAGCGCATACTCCTTTTACTGGCCTAGCCACCAGACTGGAAGAATATGCTGCTATATGGAAGAATATATAAGAATATGCTGTCTGACATTTCAGCAAACAATGTATAACGATAATTTACTCGTTGGATCAATGGAGCATCTTGCCTAGGTCTTCTAATAAGCCAGCAACTAAGCATAGACTCGTAGAGAACGTGTAGGGCGTGTCATATCTTGCCGTTTCAAATTACTTCCGGTCAAAGACCATCTTTAGTTTAATCTGGTGTTAGCCAGGTTTATGATTTACTGACGAGGACAAATAGCCATCACACAGTTTCAGAACCAACATATTCTTACAATCCTTTGGTTATTTATTCGAGGCTCCCACCATCAGTATTTCAATGCTCGTGAAAGCAGCTCCATAGATATTTCTGAAATTATTATGTGGAATAAGTAGCCCTGCTTAGCTAAGTTCCCTTAGAATGCCAGAGATAGGTATAGCTTGAATATAAAATGAATACTGTATGGAAGCTAAAAAGTTTTCTGCATCTTCAGAGAAAGAATGCTCTTCGTCTGGGTATGTCCATGTTAACGATCGATGTTTCCATATCCTCGTATTGATTTGCATGGTCGCAGCTGGAACTGCGTTTCTTGTCGGTTCTGCCTATATTTGCCGCACTGTTATTGAAAAAAAGAAATATTGAGGTTTCTTTTCCTCACTACAATCAAATCAGTGTCCTATTACACCTTAAAACCAGTAATGAATTAACTTTTTATAGTTGGTATGTCACATGTGTGCATTGTGCAGTCATTTTAATGTGTTTTGTGTACACAGTGCAATATGTATACGAATTAAAATAGAGAATGACCATTGCATATCATTCAGGAATTTACTACTCAGTTTCTTACACCATATTTGCGTCTGTTTCAAAGTGCCATAAAATTAAATATTATAAGCATTATCTGGATATTGTCTGAAGGATGCTCAGAGTTAGTGAAGGAACTAGCAAATTGCTCATAAGCTTATGCTAAATAAAATAGCAGCAAAGAACAGCAACAAGCATCATTATCAGAGACCAAGCTTGGGACAAAGAAAAAATAATGAGTAAAGTTAAACAAAAGGTATTTCCACAAATTAAAAAAACTAACTTAATGTAAGAAAAGAAACTACCACTTCAGCACCTGGGACCCGAAAAATTCGGGCTCCCGGTGGGACTCGAACCCACGACTTTCGGATTAACGCTTCGACGCTCTGCCAACTGAGCTACCGAGGCTACAGTCGCACAATGCTAGAAGGAATTCGTATCCAAACTGAAGTGACAATGAATTAATAGTGAGTTATACAGAGCGGACAAATACACATGATTCAGGGCGAGGCACACTCTTAAACTTAAACTATCAAACCCTTACCCCAACACAGAATTTACTTTCCCATCTAATTGTTCCATTTGTATTTTTAATAGCCAACTGACACACTGACTTTCTTCAGGAACCGATGTCATCATAAGTTACAATTAATGCAAGTAAGTAAGTCAGTCTTGTATGCTTGTAGCTTCTGACTAGAAGTTGAGCAAGATTCGGATTCATCAATAATTTACTTCAACTGTAACGACAAGCTACAAGCTACAAGATATAAAATGCTCCGTTTCAGCTGCGTTTTTATTCTGGCTAGAGCCGGAACATCTATTGTGGGATTGTACCATCTTTAGCGTGTATTTGAAAATCCCCTAACTTAACACAGGCCTAGCTATGCACTATTTTTTGAAAACCCAATATGCAAATTAGGATGAATATTGACTATTTAAGCTGCAGAATCGCTTGCCGTGTCGTAGTTGTCAACTGTAAGCAATCGCAAACTTTGCATATTTTTGCTCACCAGTACTGTTAGGGAGCAGTACACTGGTGGGAATTTAGGGAAAACTCGAATTGAATAGTCAAGAGCATAGGTTAACGCGGGGGGGTCTGGGGGGGTCCAAGCCCCCCCCCAACCCGGACAAGGTACAAGCCCTATCGCCGTCGGGGACAAGGGGTAACGAAAAAATGGCCAAGGGGTAACCAAAAATAGCCGGAAAAAAAATCAGTTTTTACAGTAAAATTTCAAAAAATTTCCGGCTTCGCCGGAATTTTTTAGCTAAAATGTTTAATTTTTCGGCAAAACCGGGCAAAATTATGAAACTTTTTCCAAGAATTGAAAATTTTTTGCAAATTTTGACAAAAAATTGCTAATTTTAATTAAATTAGCGTTAATTTTTAGAAAAATTTTACAATTTTTTCATGAGGTACAAGCCCCCCCCCCAAAATTTTTGTTCAAGGTACAAGCCCCCTCAAAATTTTTTGTGATAAGCCCCCCCAGGGCCCGACCCTATGTTAATCTATGGCCAAGACAATGTTTCATGCTCTGTTTGTTCATGGAAGAAGAGCCTGATGGATGGCCACACTTCATTGTCGATTAAAGTAACAGTACTCCGACCATTCAATATACGAAAATGCTTTCTGTTTTGAGGGTTACCAGAGGATCGGCCTCCATTCAGTGGAAGCTAACTTTTCCGAACGAACCCTCCCCGTTTAGAGTAGGATATGCAATAATCCAACCAGATTGCACTGCACAGACCTCTTTCTCTTGTTATAAACATTTATCATGATTATTGATATTATAATTGCTACGAGAAATTAACTAATTCGACCTAAAGAAATTGAATGAATAATTCGTCAGCGTGGAGCAATTGATGATAAGGTTGTTAGCTATGATAAGTAAGGTATTATCAACTTTGCAGTGAGCGAGCAGAAAGTATACAAAGTATACCATTAGGGCCGTTATCAGGTAGTTTGCTACTTGCAGTTTTTATGTAGTCTGCAGAGGAATAGGACCTTTTATGGCCTGCTTGTCTGATCTGTTCAGGCTCCGTCAAAGGAGTGTATTACTTCTGCATTGTTTGCTTTCTTGTTATGTTCAGCTTTTCTAGTTGCTCTTTATATTTACTAATTCATGCGCATTCACGAAAATTGTAGAAACAATGCCATTGAGAAGCGGGCACCACACTGCATCTCAGATTTCGTCACCAGTGCACTGATTTTCAGAACTTTGGCATTGGGAACACTTCCAGACCACTTAGTGTGGACGTAATAGAATAATAGTCAGACCCACAAGCCATTGCAATTCTTATTGACGTATTGGAATTAGTCTTAGGCAAGAGTTTAGCTCCACGTGCGCGCCGTCAACACAGCCGACTACGCAAGTTAACTCACCTAACGCAAGAACGGGTTTACCATCTAGTGCAAATCAGTAGTTAGCTTGGCCACCTTACTACCTCAGCAAACTTAACAAAATTAATAGTTTGAACTACGCAAGGAACTGAGCCTTGGAGTGTCGATTTAGACGAAGCATAATACCCCGAGTAGCTAGAGATCGGAGAGTAAACACTCATAGGTAGTCATTTGTGGGGGGAGGTGTTGTGGTTAACCGTTTTGTGCAGATTATGTTATGCATAATAACTAAGACTGTGACGCTTTTCAAACCCTTTGTACTAATACCTGGAGTCCATTACTTTTTGACCAATGGTGTTTAGTTTGGAGTAGAGACTTTCAAGGCCCGGCGAGTCTGAAACTTCAAATCCCTGACATGCCAAGACAACTCAACATTGATAGTTTTATCGAGTTTTTTATATTACATGATTTCTGCGCACTTGTTCTTTGTCACCAACACCTTGGCTTCAACTTGAACTTCAGCATCTCAACTACTTCAATAGGCTTAGAAATCCAGCTTATCCTACTTCGTAACGTGCATTAACAGGAAACATTTAGCTCAACCAAATGTAAATTAAATTGGTGGTATCTTTTTGTTCAGAGCTTTTGTTGTGAGTTTTTGAATCGCTATAACTTTCGCAATTTTGGGTGTTGGATAGAGCTTAATACATAGTTTTAAAACTTATAATTTGTACAATCGCATGAGCTTACGAAAATAGCAAAATTAAGCACAAAACTAGCAAAAATGTTCTGACATATTGACATCTGATAGGCTGAATATAGACCAAAAATTTTTGAACATAGATTTTTCAAATCTGTGGAATCGGAAGAATTTTTTCTCGTGCCACGATATGAAGGACATGTAGGCCGAGGCACATTTTTAGGATTTGGCTCAACAAGCCTCAATATTCCAGAAAATCCGGATAATGTGCGGTAACAAGAATTTTGCAACATTGTATTCAGTTTTCTCGCAAGTGGTGGTGTTTTAGCTCAAACCAAGTAAAATGACCCTCCGCAATAGTGTAAAGTTTTATCCAGGCAGAGATCACCCGAATGCATTGGGAAGGTTTCGAGAAATCGATGTTTAAAACAAAATAATCGCAGTTTTGCCAAAATAGTTTTTCAGCCAAATCCCTAGCTTTAAGCAACGAATTCCAAACTGGCATTGATAAAATGGGAATTAGACCGCGTATCGATTGAGTATAAATAAACAAAAAATGACTTTACGATTTGGCAGTGATTTTGAAGAAACTGATTTTCTCGAAAATAGCCGTTTTTGACCATAAAAATAGTTTTTGGCTTCTACTGACTTAACCACTGGAGATAGCTCAAAGGTTGTAAAAGCAAAATGTTCTTTTTGCACCCTCTTTCCATCGAAAAGAATCAATCTGATGCATCGACTACCTACTGAAAGAATAATGCCAAAAACCGGAAATCCTTCCACCTAAAAATGTAGGACTGGTCCCAGAATGCTAAAGAACACCAAAATAGCATATTTGGAAAGTTTCCTCAACTTTCATATAGAATTGAAGCCAATAGGGTCAAATTTACACAAAAGAAAACCACCACCTTAAGAAGCATTTAAAGTTTTGCAAATTTCAATAATCTTTAGAGAGATCGCGGCAGTTCAAGTTTTGTTTCAGTCAAAAATGTAAATTACATTTGGAATGAAAATGTAAAGTACAATATCTTATTATTTATTGCCTACTTTTATTAAACTAAATTAATGTATAACTACAATGTAGCTACATTTACAGTCTATTCAAAACGCTATGAGACTATTACACTTAACTTACATTGTAATATATAAAATACAATGTAACTACTTTACATTGTAAGAATGTATAAGAAACCGAATTTTAGTTACATTGTAGCTACAATGTAACAAGTATAATGTATATGAAAAAGGCACCAGGAGCTGGAGATGTCAATGTTTTGCTGCCGTTCTAATCTTTAATTGGTTGCTGCTACCTTATCTACAACATAGATTTAATGAAACAATTTGGATTCTGATGAACTTTTGACGCATTTGAAGATTGAAATGAGAATATGCTTTTTCAAGCGTTATTTCAGGTAATCAGACATCAAATCGCTATTTTCTATCTGACACGATAACATAGTATACCTCAAAATCGGAGATGTCTGATGAGATTCCGCCAAAATATCAATTCAACAGTCATGGATTATTTACTTGTTTATACCACACGACGAAAAATGGATTCTGTGGGCAAAACTAAAAATTATAATATATTTACATGAAGTTCTCCGTAGTGGAATAAACAATTTCTTACATTATTCCACAGAAATTTTGTTAATATGTAAAATCCTCCCAATGAGGGTCATTGAGTAGCTTTCCGAAGTACATTTTGGAGCAACATACTATGGATAGTAGTAGCTTCAACAAGCGTAGTATTGTGAGTTGTTGTCCCATTTTGGTTTTAAATGTTTTGCGCATAAATATTTGTCATCCGTGCATGTTATTTATCCGCACGGTGCTGCACGCTGGGAGGAACTAATTTGCTGCCCCATGCAGTGACCTGCATAGCGTAGCAGTGTGTGTAGCGGAGCTGCAACCTTGACAGCTCAGCTCCACACCAAAAAAGCCACCCAGGCCGCGGCGTATTTACTGCCAGATGATCTTAACAAATGCTTGAATTATTTACTTACTTGTTCTCAGCTGCAACCTTAATAGAGAATCAGGTTTCATTAATTTAGTTTAGTTTAGTGGCAAGCTGCATTTGTATATATTATTTCGTTGTATAAGTACTGTACTATAAAGTATACATCAACTTTCTGAATCCTGAGCATTACCTCATCCCACTTTTATGCATTATTGAGTATAGTTATTATAAGTGGCAGCTTATTTTTAAACTCAAGTAGCAGTTAACCGAGTACAAGAGTGTACAGAACAGTTAAAGCTTGTCAGCTTGAAGCATGTAAATAAAACTTAACGGAAATGAAATCAAAACGACAGTAGTATTTTGCTCATGCTTAACAAGGAACTAAGTACTTGAGTACTACATGGATAGAACTGTTCTACTCTATTGCATTTGCTGAGTTATTAGTACCTGATTTGCTTTCGGTTGAATTGCTTATCTGTGCTGCTGCAATGTACAAATTGAATATATGTATTATGAAACTTTACGCAAATAAGCCACCAATTGCCAGTGGATAAGTAGACATGGAAATAGAAAGTTTGCTTATTTTATGTATTTTCATAACAAGGATTTTCGTAAAGACAAATGGACAGATTGCACAAGCCATATTTCTGCCACCTAAAGGTAAGAGTAGTACCTAATTGCACTATTATTGAAAAGAGAGTAAGTCACCAGAGGGAGGGTTTCTCTTCGGTGTACTGCATAACAGTGCTCCCACCACAATGTTTCCTTGTTGAAGGAGGGCCGCCGACATATCGTAACCCGTCTCTGTTGTGTTGCCAACAGGAATCAGTTTGCAGGAACACATTTACCGTTTGTTGGGGTGCTAGAGCAGAGACGTATGGTAATTTCAACGATTCTCCATATCGTTTTCCATTTGCAGATGGATCACAAAAACATGCCCACGTTTGGGAGGATCACCAAGAGTCGGAAAAGTCTTAGCTTGCCGTGACGACCCTGCCACAATGGGAGCTTACTATTTGACAAATCCCCTGTCATAGCGTCACATATTTTCAAATATGTTAGCTAAAATCTTCAGGCCAACAACATTTGAAATCCGCAAGCACACAGAATGACACACGAATGAAGAATGTTGGCGTTTCTGTTTTCAAAATACTTTTGGCACGTTGTCTTCTCTGACAACCTTCCAACTCACTTGGCATAATTTGAACCTGCAAGTTTTCGAAAATGTAACAGCTTTTGATCCAAAATTACAATATTATGATATCGTAAGAAAACTGCTTATGAACAAAACTCGCATAATATCCCGTCTTTGCTTAATCGAACGATGTCAGAACGCTACCTCTACAGTTTATATTGCGTGTTGATTTAATTCTTTAATATTTCCTTTTATTTCAATTGTCAATTTCAAGATTTCAAGCCAAAAACGTGTCAAGTTATGGAGAAATCTGTTCCGGAATTAAGTGCTGAGATGCCCTCCCAAGTTTTAGCGATAATCAGTATACAATATTGTAGCTGCCTAACATGGCGGTCAAAATATATGAAGCTATTTTTGCAATTTTTTAGGAGGATGTCCAGAAGATTATTTCAGGATGCTGGATCATTGCATACAACCAGTTGTATTGAATCCACTTGTGTCCTACCCTGTTCCTGAGAAAGGAACGGATGCAGAATCAATCTGTCAGGGACTGGAACCACCAGGCCATATCCTGCATTTTGTCAGTTACGAAGAATTCAATATAACGTGGGAAACAATAGCGTATGTTTTAATGATGAGATGGTTTTGAGTTTATGCACATCAATTAAGCATGAATTCATCTAGCCCATCAATCGTGCATGCATAGCATGGATTAGGGGGAGAATATGGAACGAGTATGTTAAGAGTATGCTAAGCTGTTTTTCTTTACGCTAATTTCTACCGATTCGATGATCAGACTGCAATTAAATAGAACTACGGTAGTTTCCGCTTCCAAAACGACTCCTGAAGTGCACCAAATCCGACAGGACGCATTTTAATTAAATCTAATTGACCGATGGCGACCCTTCCACAAAACAGGAACGATTTAGACCAACCGCCCTGTCACTTTCTCGGGAGAAAGGGAGCTTCTGCAATATCATTGGTGCTGCAATTAAATGCGCAATCGGTAGCTCGTTTGAAACCTTATCAGGAAATCCTTTGAGGTTGGGATCTAAATTCGTACCATTTTCAAAGATTTGTCAACAGGCACGTTTTGCTGTGTAACTTGTTGTTGACGATCTCTCACCGACGACCCCAATCTTGTGGAAACGCTGGTGTAATTTGGAAAAGCCATTCAGCAGCTTACAGATACAGATCATTCCATTTCGCTTCTAACTCTTTTTTCTAACAATTATGGATCTGGGTTTCTTGGTTATGAGGTTATGATTAGGTCCGACGTCTGTGCTCCAACTACGTTTTCTGCAAACACCTTCTCATGAAATGAGAGAAATTTTAGACTTTTAGAAAGATATTGCCCTTTCTGAGCCTGTGATTTAAGGGCTTGGGGTTGGGATTGAACGTCTACCTTGCATGAGCGAAGTAGCATCAGTGAAGGGCTATAATTTAAAGCACTAAATAGAATTTAACGGATATCCGATAAATACAAGCAGGCTGTTGCATTCTTCAGCTTCTGACATACGAATTATATTTTGTCCACGGCACGCTGCTTCCGTTATTGGTAAAACATAACTTGGACAAGCAAAACTGGACGATACCTGTAGCCCTGCAAAAGTTTTGATACTGTTGTAAAAAGTATGCAGTTTGACAGATGAATCTTGGTAGGACTATTAAAGACTTTATATCTTTTCGAGGCCGTAATACCTTTAATGCTTCGGTATAAGCAGTTTATGCGATATCTTGGGCAATGTTGCAGAAGTTGAAGTTTTTGCATTTACTCTACGTCCACTGAGACGCTAGAATTTTGGTGCTAAAATAACCTTAAACATCTGTACCTTGGTTCCTTCTAGAAAATCAATCAAACCAGCAGCAACCACAATAGATACGGTGGTTTGGGCGGATGGTTTTTACTCCATCGAAAAAGGAATGTACTGGAGTCAATGGGTGGATATTG
>JASAND010023531.1:0-39136 GCA_030248195.1 Trissonchulus latispiculum | reverse complement strand
TCCCAAACCAAATTTTCTACTAATTTTTTCCCTGTGGCAGCTTTGGTTTTTCTGGCTGCCGAAATCAAAATTTTATGTGTTTCTATTAAGGGTTTTTACAGTTTTACAAACTTTCTCCATATTCTGGGGGGCTTCGCCCCCCAGACCTCCCGCATTTTCACCTGTAACTATTCTTGTCAAAAACACACGTATATGCATACACATGCTTCGACTTTGGAAAAATACGTAGTTGTATATAACTTGGTTATACTATTCGTTAAATTTTAAAATGTGTTCAAATACGACATAATCAATAAAAATTCATTAATTATCATTGCAAAAATTCAAAAAATAGTTAAATTTCTACAATTTTTTGCGAAGTGCCGCAAAAAATTTTGCAGGATCATGTAAAAGTTCGCAAAAAGTTTCGACGAAAAAAAAACACAGAACCGTCATTTGAACTAATGGGGTGTGCCACATTTTCAAAATGTAGGCTGTAACATTATTCTTAGTCTTATGCAACTGAAAAATGTAGGCTGTGTAGCTCCAGGGGCGCACCCAGGATTTTGAAAGGGGGGGGTCGACCCGGAAAATTTTTTTGCCTTCGCTCAGACACGTGTTTACGCTTGGGGGGGGGGGTGGCGGCGGCGAAGTTTTCAACAAAGAGTTCGTTTTGGGAGCCACAATAATGACGAGATTTAGCAGTCGTCGCAAGCCGACGCGGGGGTCTCGGGAGGCGGAGCCCCCAGAAAGTTGAGAAAATTTTTGAAATTTTGAAAAAAGCCGTAATGGAAATCTTTAAAAAGATTTCAATAAAAGTTGAGAAATTCTTTGACATATAATGGCAAAATCTGTATTGGAAAGCTTGAAAAGATTTATATAAAAAGCTTTGCGAGGCGCATTGTTAAAATTTTAAATTGTTAAAATCGATATAGAATAGGTGCCGCAGGCGCGAAAAATTAAAAAACATGACGTGGAAAAGCAGGCATGCACTTTTTTGAAATCGAGATAGAAAAGTACCGCATTGGCAGATAAGGAAGACTCCGCAGGCGAGAAAAATTTATATTCAGTTGGAAACGCGCCGCAAACCCGAAATTTTGAAAATTCAGTTTGTAAAGCGCTGTGGACGAGAAAAATTTTAAAAATCGAGATAGAAAAAGCGCCGCAGGCGAGAATAATTTTCTATAATTTTCAATTTTATATATACTAAAAATGGCTCAATTTTTGCTTTCTCTCCCGGAAAATTCCCGGGGGGGGGGGGGGGGGTCGGAACCCCCCAAAACCCCCTCGGGTGCGCCCATGGTGTAGTTTTAGCTACATTTTTGGGTAGATTAATGTAGTTTTATGCAGCAGGTCCCTTGGTTACGCCTTGGTCAACAGGTTTTTCCTGAATTGGTGTTCTGTGCTACGCACAACAACGATAAAACGACAGTTCCTGTCCCATCCCACAGTTGTAATAGATCCGGATCTTCTGCGCTTTTCCCCCAGCCCTAACTTTTCATTTTTTTGACCCCATAACCTTGAAATTTAAAAGAATTGTGGATGCATACTGGAGGCTGGTGAATTCAAAAACTCAAAAATTTTAAAATATTAAAAATTTAAAAAATTTTAAATTTTTGTTTGGTAAGCGGGGACCAAAGGGGAACAAAACAATTTTTTGACAAAAATTTCGCTGAAAACTTGCATACATGGGTTTTCTTGGGCGCTGAGCACGAATCTGCAAATCCGTTTTTCGATTAAGCTTTTCGTTAGCTCAGTATAAGCTAAAGTTGTAAGCTTAACATGTAGGCTTATACTGAGCTAACGAAAAGCTGAATCGAAAAACGGATTTCAGATTCGTGATCAGCACCCCAGAAAACCTCCGTATGCAAGTTTTCGGCAAATTTTAAAAAAAATTTTTGGTTCCCCTTGGTCCCCCCTTACTCAAAACAAAATTTAAAATTTTTTAAAATTTTTGAGTTTTTGAATTCACCAGCCTCCAGTATGCACCCACACCAAATTGCAAAGTTATTGGTAAAAAAATCAAAAGTTAGGGCTGGGTGGGGGGGAAAGCGCAAAAGATCATAGATCCTTTTATTTGTTTTAAAGTAATGGCCTTTGTGTTTGGAAAACTTCGAGAACTTGATGCATATACGAAACCACTGGATGATTTTAGAATAAAGACTCTAACAGGCGGAGCAGGTACGTGAATATTTGGTTTAAAATTGTTCTATCAGTTGGTCTGTTTTCGGTTTCATTATGTTTCAGAACTACATTTATTCAAACTGTGTTGAGCAGTGTTGAGTGTTGTTGACTTGTTGAATGTTGAGCGACGTTCAAAGATTGAGTGAGTGATTTTTTTTAGTCAAACTATTCTTCAGAAGTTATGTAACGTACAGAACAGATGAAACCAGGTCATCGGGTCAGTTGGGGTCACTATACGGACGTCACTCGGTCATGAGGTCTAACCCGGTTTGGACCCTGTTTTTTGGTTGGAGAAATTTTTTGCTGTTAAAGCTTGTTTTTTAGAATTTGTACCATTTTTACCACCTGAAAGCTTCAATAATTATTCAAAAATAGTAATAGTAAACAGAAATAGATATATATCTTATTAATGAAATTTTATAAAATGCCTATCGCTGTAGTGTCCTCATAATATTTGCAATGCCATGTCAAGGGTGGACCAGTTGGGAAGCTTATATATTATGTTCAATTAAAAAAATCGTGCTTGCGCCCAGAATCTAAAATCTGTATTTTAAAAACATTTTTCTAAGCCACCTTCTTCAGCTGATTCTTCAGCGCACTAAACCTCAGCCCAGCAGCTCTTATGTGTAGGGCTCCACAGTCCTTAGCCCCTAACCCACAGAACACACTAGACCGCTGGTCAGAGCGCCACAGTAGTTTAGTAGTAGTAGTACTGTAGTTTTCGCTGAGGGTTTTACTCTTTAACTTTACCTGATTCTTTACAACTATTCTTGCTTATATATGCCAAGAAATTGGATAAACCAAAATCAACGAGTCTGTAAAGACAATAAGCCATAACAATAAGAAAAAATGAAAATCAAAAAGCAGAGAGGCGGTAAATCTTATTTTGCTAAGATTTTCCTATTTACCCGGATTTGCAATCCGCACAGTCTGATTCTCTGCAAAACGAGAGCAGCGCTGAAGAATCAGCTGAAGAAGGTAGTTTAGAAAAATGTTTTTAAAATACAGATTTTAGATTCTGGGCGCAAGCACGATTTTTTTAATTCAAAATAAATATATAAGCTTCCCAACTGGTCCACCCTTGAAAGGGCTTATTATGAGGACGCTACAGCGATAGGCATTTTAGAAAATTGCATGAATAAGATATATATTTATTTCTGTCTACTATTGCTATTTTTTGAATAATTGATTGAGAGCTTTTTCAGGTGGTAAAAAATTGGTACATAATCTAAAAAACACGCTTTAACAGGAAAAAATTATCTCCAGCCAAAAAACAGGGTCCAAACCGGGTTAGACCTCATGACCGAGTGACGTCCGTATAGTGACCCCAACTGACCCGGACCTGGTTTCGTTTTCTGGTGCGTTACATAACTTCTGAAGAATAGATTGTCTCAAAAAAATTCACTCACTCAATCTTTGAACGTCGCATCACTCAACATAGTTTGAATAAATGTAGTTATGAAACCGAATGAAACCGAAAACAGACCAACTGACAAACCAATTAGAAACCAAAAATTCACGTACCTGCTCCGCCTGTTAGAGTCTTTATTCTAAAATCATCCAGCGGTTTCGTATATGCATCAAATTCTCGAAGTTTTCCAAACATAGAGGCCATTACTTTAAAACAAATAAAAGGATCTATGATCTTTTGCGCTTTCCCCCCCACCCAGCCCCAACTTTTGATTTTTTTACCAATAACTTTGCAATTTGGTGTGGGTGCATACTGGAGGCTGGTGAATTCAAAAACTCAAAAATTTTAAAAAATTTTAAATTTTTGTTTGGTAAGGGGGGACCAAGGGGAACCAAAAATTTTTTTTAAAATTTGCCGAAAACTTGCATACGGAGGTTTTCTGGGGTGCTGTTCACGAATCTGAAATCCGTTTTTCGATTCAGCTTTTCGTTAGCTCAGTATAAGCCTACATGTTAAGCTTACAACTTTAGCTTATGGGCTGGCGAAAAAGCAATCGAAAAACGGATTTTGAATTCGTGCTCAACACTTGAGAAAACCCATGTATGCCACAAGTTTTCAGCGAAATTTTTGTCAAAAAATTGTTTTGTTCCCCTTTGGTCCCCGCTTACCAAACAAAAATTTAAAATTTTTTAAATTTTTAAAATTTTAAAATTTTTGAGTTTTTGAATTCACCAGCCTCCAGTATGCATCCACACTAAATTTCAAAGTTATTGGTCAAAAAAATGAAAAGTTAGGGCTGGGGGAAAAGCGCAGAAGATCCGGATCTATTACAGCTGTGAGATGGGACAGGAACTGTGTCGTTTTATCGTTGTTGTGCGCAGCACAGAACACCAATTCAGGAAAAACCTGTTGACCAAGTCGTAACCAAGAGACCTGCTGCATAAAACTACATTAATCTACCCAAAATGTAGCTAAAACTACACCATGGGCGCACCCAGGGGGGGTTTTGGGGGTTCCGACCCCCCCCCCCGGGAATTTTCGGGGAGAAAGCAAAAATTGAGCTATTTTTAGTATATAAAATTGAAAATTATGAAAATTATTCTCGCCTGCGGCGCTTTTCTATCCCGATTTTTAAAATTTTTCTCGTCTGCGGCGCTTTACTAACTGAATTTTCAAAATTTTTCGGGTTTGCGGCGCGTTTCCAACTGAATATAAAATTTTTCTCGCCTGCGGGTCTTCTTATCTGCAATGCGGTACTTTTCTATCTCGATTTCAAAAAAGTGCGTGCCTGCTTTTCTACGTCATGTTTTTTAATTTTTCGCGCCTGCGGCACTATTCTATATCGATTTTAACAATTTAAAATTTTAACAATGCGCCTCGCAAAGCTTTTTATATAAATCTTTTCAAGCTTTCCAATACAGATTTTGCCATTATATGTCAAAGAATTTCTCAACTTTTATTGAAATCTTTTTAAAGATTTCCATTCCGCTCTTTTCAAAATTTCAAAAATTTTCTCAACTTCTGGGGGGCTCCGCCTCCCGACCCCCCGCGTCGGCTTGCGACGACTGCTAAATCTCGTCATTATTGTGCTCCCAAAACGAACTCTTTGTTGAAAACTTCGCCGCCGCCACCCCCCCCCCCCCCAAGCGTAAACGTGTCAGGCGAAGGCAAAAAAATTTTCCGGGTCGACCCCCCCCCGTTCAAAATCCTGGGTGCGCCCCTGAACTACACAGCCTACATTTTTCAGTTGCATAAGACTAAGAATAAGTAGCTACAACCTACATTTTACAGAAAATGTAGCTTTACCCCCATTAGTTCAAATGACGGTTCTGTGTTTTTTTTCGTCGAAACTTTTTGCGAACTTTTACGCAGTCCTGCAAAATTTTTTGCGGCACTTCGCAAAAAATTGTGAAATTCATATTTTTTTAGTTTTGCAATGATAATTAATGAATTTTATTGATTATGTCGTATTTGAACGCATTTTTAAAATTTAACGAATAGTATAACCAAGTTATATACAACTATTTTTCAAAGTCGAAGCATGTGTATGCATATACGTGTGTTTTTGACAAGAATATAAGATTACAGGTGAAAATGCGGGGGGGGGCGAAGTCTCAGGGGGGCGCAACCCCATACACCTGGAAAATTTTGTAAACTGTAAAAAATCCTTAATAGAAACACTCAAAATTTTGATTTCGGCAGCCAGAAAAACCAAAGCTGCCACAGGGAAAAATTAGTAGAAAATTTGGTTTGGGAACATTTATATATATATATATATATATATATATATATATATATATATATATATATATATATATATATATATATATATATATATATATATATATATATATATATATATATATAAGTAACAAAAATGCTCCGCACAAAAGGGGATAATATGTGTGTTGGGCCTATGTCTGTCGTTCCGGTTGAGAAAGCAAGTATATAAATCCGACACAGCAAGTTTGGATGGGTGGTTCTATGGCGAAAGTTGTTCAGTTCGGTGCGGGCCTTCATTTGACTCGAAATTTGACCACTATTGAAAATTTTAATTTTTGACCAAAAACGCCTAAGTCCCCACCCCACCCACCACAGGCCTCTACAGCCACTTTAGGTACGCACTTCTATGACAAAAGTTGCTTAGTTCGATGCGGGCTTTCATTTGGTACCAAATTTGACCACTTTTGAAAATTTTAATTTTTGACCCAAAATCGCCTAAGTCCCCACCCCACCCCACCCCACCACAGGCCTTTACAGCCACTTTAGGCATGCACTTCTATGACAAAAGTTGCTCAGCTCACTTAGGGCTTTCATTTGGTACCAAATTTGACCACTTTTGAAAAATTTCATTTTTGACCGAAAATCGCCTAAGTCCCCACCCCACCCCACCCCACCACAGGCCTTTACAGCCACTTTAGGCATGCACTTCTATGACAAAAGTTACTCAATTCGATGCGGGCTTTCATTTGGTACCAAATTTGACCACTTTTGAAAATTTTTATTTTTGACCACTTGACCCCCTACCCGATTTACCCTTCAAACGGCAAAGTGGAGCCAGTCCAGCAAAATGGGTGGGTCGGACGGCAAAACGGACTCCGGGAATGAGCTGGGCGCACCAGAAAACCTCTACGGACAAAGTTTTGAGAGGCCATGCACAGTCCTATATGGTGTTCTTGTAAGTCGGTACCGACTTGACCCTCCCGACAGCAAAGTGGAACCAGCCCAGCAAAATGGGTAGGTCGGACGGCAAAACGGACACCGGAAATGAGCTGGGCGCACCAGAAAACTCCTATGGACAAAGTTTTGAGAGTCTATGCACAGCCCTATATGGTGTTCTTGGAAGTCGGTACCGACTTGACCGTCCCGACAGCAAAGTGGAACCAGCCCAGCAATATGGGTGGGTCCGGCGGCAAAACTGCTTACGGGAATCAATTCGCCGTGCCAGAAAACCTTTGTATGAATGAATTGAGCTTTCTAAGTTGAATACACAGCGAGAAATTTCGATTTTTCATTTTTCGAGTTTTCACCATTTTTGACCGGCCACTGTGGTCGCATGGGAAGTGATAGAGAAACGAGACTTAGCTATTTAGTTAGTTCAATATATGTAGTTTCTGAATATAAAAAGAAATCGGCTCCAGCTCTTAACGTTCGAGCTGCGCAGCGACCACAAAAATGGTCACTTTTCGCTCTGAGACGACTTTGCGGCGCCGCTGCGGCGCTGTGGCGCACCTGCGGCGCAAAAAAAGTAGCGATTCTTAAATGGCGCATGGGGTACTACCAGACCCTGTACCTCTTTAGGTCCGGCCTCCGCTGCAGATTACGTGAAAGAGGCGGAAAGTCAGGACAATACGACCATTAAATAGGAGAAACCGGAAAAAATAAAAAAACATCACTTTCATAACCGGTCCGGGGTGCAACTTTTTAACGGTAAGTGATACGGGGCTGAAACTTCCCAGACATACTAAACTCGATGTGTTCTACAATTCGCGCATGAAATCTGCGCAGTATCTGCGCAGGATTTTGCGCAGCCTCTGCGCAGCTTATTTTACGGTGTCTCCAGGGACTTTTGACATATATATATATATATATATATATATATATATATATATATATATATATATATATATTAAAAATAAAAACATATAGAAAAATACGAAAACAGAAAAAAAACAAACACACAGCAAGAAGCACAAGCCCACCCAAAACACAAACACAAAAATAAAAATCGGGGTCCCCCCCACCTAAGTCCGACCCACAAATCTAGGTTAGGTTTGTCCAGTGCGGTGTCTATCCAGGTTGGGTACACATATATGTGTGTGCGCGTATCCCCGCGTTTGTGCTCCACATGCGCATCCACCTCCTCCTCATTCGGGGGAATCGGCGAGACCACGTGTTTCGGTGTCGAACGGCTCATATGGCCCCCAGATACCGATTTAATGGGGGTCTGGGTGCCTCCGCAGCTATTTTCCGGAAATTCGCTTGAAATCTATTCTGGGTTATTCTTGTGCACTTTGGTGTCTAACGGTTTGTCGTATGTTGTGTCGTACTCCGACTTGTTCCTGCTCTTCTCTCTCTTCTGGGGTCTCGTGGCCTATAGCCGGGCTAAAGCCGCCCGGTACCCCGGAGGAAGTCCAACACCCCGGGAGGGTCATACCACAGGACGGCCAGGCATTGGGAGCAGTCGAGGTGGGCACGCCGGGTTATCGATTTCCTGGGGCAGCTCAGGATCGAATGCTCGAGCGTTTCTTCTTCCGGTAGGCAGTCAGGGCAAAGGGGGGAGGGACAGCCAGCTGGATCAATAGCATGCCTGTATCGGGCTAGGAGGAGGGATTTACCAGTTCGCAGCTGTGACAGTAGAATTCGGTGGGCCTTGGGGATGTCCATTTAGCAGTTAGCTGGGGGCCGGCTATCGACAACGGCCGGCCGGCCCACCCCACCGGCCCCCTGGGCCGTGATCGACACCGGCCCCCGGGGCCGAGTTCACCACCGGCCCCCGCGGCCCCAATGCCAGAAAATTTTTCCTTATCAATATAGTGATTTGAAAAGTCATTTTTTGCACAGTTTTATCCTACGTCCCAAATTTGCGTTATTTTCTTGGCTCTGGAGTAATAATTGACTCCAATATGTTGTTTTCACACTACAAAGTTAACCCATCCTGCCAGTGTAGTGGCACATGAACTAGATCAGAGTAGAAAGAAATTATAGAAGTCAGAATAAACAAACTGAAATGCCAGAGTCGTTTTGTCACTATGCTAAGGTCTCACCTAAGCTAACATTTCACAGAAAAGGATCGTTAGTTGCTAATTTCGTTATTTTCAATTGCAATGGATAGACCTGTTGTAATAACGATTGTTTTAGTATAAAATAATGAGGTGATTAGCTAATTATTGCTGCAAACTAACACAGAATTAACAAGGAAATTTTTAAAATTTTATGCGAAACCTATCATTTTGCATAATATTATTCGAAAGCTGCTGACGTAGTGGATTCAGTGGTAAAGGAACTAAGCCGATCAATTGGAATAGCTATAATAGCTATTACGGGAAAATTACTTTTTTCCGCTAAACCATCGCCCACCTTAACTAATTGAATTAATTTGTACACCATTAAATTCTCCTCGTCAAGAGCTTTCGAATGATATACAACACGATGGGTTTTTCTTAAAATATGGCAACTTTCCATGTTAATTTTTAGCGTTAAGTAACAGCTATAATTAGCACAATTACTACATTATCTTGTATCAAAGTAGTCGTCTTTGCATGTGCAACCCATTGCAATTTAAAATTATGAGATTGGGTAAATAGCGAGCTTTTTCTGTGAAAGGATCGCTTAAAAAGCTACAAAACTTCCTATAGCTTCCACAAAAACCTCTAACAGTGAAGGATAGAGTCAGGGAATGTAGAATGATCCTAACATAGAGCATACATTCCATGCATCTTGATAGATAAGATCTGAGTTCCGATTACTACTTTGTTTCGACAATAATTTTTCCAAAGTATTTCCATCCAAGAAGCTATTAATATAAGATGAAAGCTGATAGTTTGCCAAAATACTAAAATTAAATAATAGCTACTAACAACTTTATTTACTACATTAGCATTGGAAAAATTTATACTTTCCACATGAAATCGAAATGGGGGCCGTGATCGACACCGGCCCCAGGGGCCGTGTTGGGCCCGGTCCCCCGATTTGGGGGGGGGGGCCGTGGGCCGGCCCCCGAAAATAAAATGGGGGCCGGGCCGTTTGGGTGGCCGGCCTGGCTTATCCCTAGTGGGGGGGGCCGCCGACCTCCCCCCCCATGAAAAGCCCCCCCCCATAAATGCCGACCTCCCCCCCATAACCCCAAAAATTGCCAAATTTTACCATTTTTACCCTAAATTTTCAAAAAATTTTCCGGCTTCGCCGAATTTTTGACTAAATTTTCGCTATTTTAGCTTAAAAAACACCTAAAATTAGTCATTTTTAGCGATTTTTAGCAGTTAGTACGTAAAAAACCCACAAAAATTCGAAAAAATTTCTAAAATATGTCCCCCCATTTTGGGTGAGCCCCCCCATCGAAGGGCCCCTCCCCCATAAAAAATTGCCAAGGGATAAGCCAGCCGCCCCCCCCCCCGAACAACCCTAGTTATCCGCCCATTCAAAACTTAGTTAACGAAAATTTTCACTTTCACAGTTAAACTGTGTTAAATTGTTGTCATGTTTTCGGTCCACTGCAGCATCAAATACATACAAATACATCAAATACATTTTCAGAGAAAAGTTTGAAAAATATTTTTAAAATTTTGAAATTGACAACTTTGGTAATTTTTTAGAAATTTATCTCATATGTAAACGGATATCCGCATATTTTACTCAAATCGGATATTATCCGAATATCCAGTGCCAATCACTACTTGTTAAGATCAAAACAACACCAATTCCAAATTGCCAAATTCAAAACTTAAAAAATTTTTTTTAGAGTTTCCAGTGTCCAGACCACTCTCCATGTTTAGGTGAGTGACAGAAAAAAATTTTGACCATTTTGGGCAGTTATTCTAAGAAAAACTCATCCGGGACCACACTGAATACGACCAAAGCAACGCAACTCTGAGGGCTTTTCCGGCTATCGCTGACGATGACAAACACTACAGCTAATACTCATCCGACCATGAATCAACCAGTACCGAATGAAATATCCCCACAAAAGCGTCAACTTGACATCCCAAAGGATTACCTTCTACAATAAAAATCTCCTATTTCGCTTTTTTCCCCAAATCAGCCAAAATGGTAGGGCCGTCCGGGGGAAAGGAAACAAGGCGGGTCATAGTCGCAATCCCGTAACATACAAGCACCGATTATTTCGTTTAGAAAATCATAGAATGCACTTCCACCAACAGACCGAAAACTTGGAAACCAACTACTAAGACGGCAAAAGAAACTTTTAATGATTCAAGCAAAACATTAAACATTTTTAAAAGGTAATAAAACAAAGAATAGTTCCATACAGCAAACTAGAAGGAGACAGCTCAGGCTGATGTTAGATGCAAGGCAACATCGTCTCGTCTATTTTGTAGGAACCTAATACAAATACAGGAATTGTACAACACTTAAAATCTCAAAATCGATGCAAACGTATTAAAACAAACTGCGAAAGTATCCAAACCATATAGAAATTAACTCGTGCCAAAGCAAACCCTTTTGTGTACGTAAAGACTGATAAACAAGGAATATAAATAAAACTATGATACAAAACAGCAACAAGGTTTGTTTCGAATGTAGCAAAGTATGTAACAAGCTATGACAATGCGACTACAAATTCAAGATAAAAAGGCACTTGAATACGTATACAATAAGACATTGCTGCACGCAAACCACTAAAATAAAAATAAAAAATGAATGAAGCACAATACTTTTTATTGCACATCATCAATGGATAGGTTGCCGTACAGGAGTAATCCCCTACGTTGCATGAATTATCGCAATTTTGCAAATTTTACGCCCCTGACCGAAAAGCTGTAAACTATACTATCGGTTCAAAATACGAAGTTGTAATTCAAAATAAGGTCAAAGAACTTTGTAAAATAGCTATGTTTACAGTGGAGCACTGTTGTGTACAGCTGGCTTATTTTTACTGGGGGGGCCCCACTCGGCAAGCTCCCCCCATTCGAGGTCCCCCCATAAATTTTTTACCTCCCCCCCATAAGCCAAAAAATTGCCAGATTTCACCGTTTCTACCCTAAATTTTCAAAAATTTTTCCGGCTTCGCCGGAATTTTAACGAAACTTTAGCTATTTTAGCGTAAAAACACCTAAAATTAGTCATTTTTAGCGATTTTTGGCAATTTTTGCACAAAAAACGTAAAAATTTGCAAAATTTTTTCCAAAAATATGCCCCCTCCCATTTTTGGTGAGCCCCCCATCGATGGGGGGGCGGGCTACTTTGAGCCCCCCCCCATATCCCCCATAAATTTTGGCCTAAAAATAAGCCACAAAACGCTTAGAGTTGAATTAGCATTTTATGAATGTAATACAAAGTGCAAACATGCAACGAAGCTATCACTGAAACAGGTAAGCTTTAAAAATTAATCAAGGAAAAACAGCAGCAAACCAAAGTGCACATTAAAATAAAAAACAAGCAACGATAGCAAAAGCAGCTGTTTAAAAATTGAAAACAGGAACAAGAGTATGGACTGCAGTTGAAAGAACTATCAAACGTTTTCGCCCAAAGCTCTGTATCTTCCAACATCCTTAGGAGGTATCAGTTCATTTACCACAGACTGAATGGCTTCCGTCCACCGCAGGCATTCTGCTTCGCTGTCAACCAGAAGGACATGATCCTTTGAAGGAGTGACAACCGTAAAACCCAAACCACCGGTACTCGTTAGCTTCGACTGAGGAGTCAAAAAGCCTTTGTGAACGGAATAACCCATATCTCTGTGGCCAATAAAAATTCTTCCTTTGGGCAGAGGACTCTAAAAATAGTGATAAAAGATACAACCATACTAAAAAATTTCAACTGCATAAAAATGGATGATCTTTCATTCAACACTGCTTAATCTTCATCAGTGATAATCGGTTCGTTCTACTGGAACTAATTATTGTTATTGTCAAAAAGGGGCAGAAACGTAGATTCGAGCAGTATAGTCAGCTGGCATTTTTTTAGTGGGGGGGGGGTGGGCCCCCCCCCCCTTTTCGGTTCCCCCTCCACTTTTCGGAGCCCCCCCCCAATTTTCATTCCCCCCCCCACTTTTCGGCAAGCCCCCCCACTTTTTTGGGGGTCGCACAGAATGTCGAAAAATTAGGTTTTTTAGGTCAAATTTTCAAAAATTTTCTCAATTTTTAGCTAATTTATGGACTTATAAGTTAATTTTAAGGTTAAAAACAGCGATTTATTGTGTTTTTACCTAAAAAATGCTAATTTTTCGCTAAAAATTTTGGTATTTTATATCTTGGACTCGCCCCCCCCCCCCCACTTCCCCCTCCCTCGGGGGGGGGGGCGAAGCCCCCCCCCCACTTTCAAAACCCTAAAAAAATGCCAGGTCAGTATAGTAAGGGACTGACATTTGACATGGATTGACCAGTAAAGTTTCAATTCAGTCTTGGCCAAAACAGTTGCGCTGTCAGTAAGCAGTAACACCTTTACTGACAGAATCTTTGACTAAAATCTTTCGAAACTCGCTATTATGCATACAGACATCATTATCGTACCAAAGGTCCGTCGAAATAATAGAGATACCGCTGGTGAAGGGTAAACCAGCGCTTCCTGAAAGAATCTCGAACAGCCTGAAGTTTGGCAGATGACTTCTTCATCCAACCTTCTCGAACGAAAGACGTGGTTAGTTGATCAATGAGCTAAAACCAGATGATCATTAAACAACACAAAACAGCACATCCGCACCGTAAACGCTTATTCGAACATTGCACGTAGAATGTAGATTCTGTACACGAAGTCGGTTTAACAAGAGTGGAATTTGGGCAGACATCAGAATCAGAATTCTGGGCAATCCATAACTGGTCATTATCACCATGGTATCCGTGGCAACAATTGAGCTGACTACCTAGCCCGTAACGGTAACAACGTCCCAGGAAACCAGATCTTTCTATTATGGAGGAGCCATCAGCAGGAAATGATAACAATCATAACACTGATGGAATTTAGGCCTACCCCCCATGCGTGTTCAAAATGCATCTGCCAAAGAAAGGGCCCCCAAACGAAAAGCTGACCAGTTCAACTCAGCTTGTCTTAAAGAGAGGCTGTAGCGAGTACCCTCCAAACCTCGTCAACATCAGGTCAGACCCTGACAATAGTGATTAGTTAATCAAAATAAGTCAATAAATCAAGCAAAGTAAACTTGTCCAATACCTGACTAACTACTATGACTAGAAAACATCCGACTTACACCTTCGTGAGCAACCTCTGGATAAGCAGATTGAAGCAAATGAAACTTAGAGCAGCGAAGAGCTTGGAAAAAGTTCACAACGTCCTGAAAATATTACAAAATATTCACAGCTTTCGTCAAAAATTAGTTTCTGCAAGGTACACATCGTAGCAGCGACAAAAGTGCAGGCTGTCTATGCTAAGTCAGTAAAAATCTATATATGCTTCGTTCTATAACCGTTCTACAGTCGTTCTGTAACCTTACGCCCTAAAAATTGGTCTGCCAAATTCATTACTCCGGAACAACAACAGTTGCAGTTCACTGAGAAGCTGATAAGACCTTCTGTCACTCTAACAATTTTCACCGAAAAAAATCAAAATACTTAAGCAACCAGCTACTATACTGGATGTCACATTCGACTTTGACTTATGCGTACTATGTACCTCGCAACTATCCGAATAAACAAAGAGACATCGAACGGAATGTTCAGAAGTTGGAAGCATGATCTGAAGGCCATTGCTTTTACCCATTTTATCCGGCACAAAACAAGCATTGACGTCTAACAGGTTGAATCCATCTCCGGCCGCCTTCCTCTGAAATTAAAACAGACATGTTTACAAAAGTGTAGGGACCGCCCTCTTTAATCAAAAAATCATGATATATTATGTCAAATTATGAACAGAGAATCGGACCCGTTTCGTGCGGAAAAATTCGAAACTACGTATATACGTACAGCGTATATATATAATATATACAGCCAGAATGCCGCAGGATCTGCCTGCGTACTGTAAATATTTACAGTTACACTGAATTTATGCTAACAGTCAACAGGAGTGAGCTGTAAAATTTGACTATGACACAGTTAGGTTTTCATGGTTGCAGATCAACGGTTTTTTTAAATCGGATTTCATCAAATTTTCGTCTATTTTATTTGTCCAACGTCAAAATTAAATTTTCTTCAGAAATACAATTTGTTTTGTTAGCGTGTGTTGCTTCATATTTCACATCGTCCCGCAGCAAGTATACATTCTAACGTCGTACTTATTTACAAATTTATCTGGTGTCTATGTATGTGTGTCATGCATGACTTAGAGCATTAACAAGGATGAGAATAACCCGCTACAATTCGGGGGTCTGGGGAGCGGAGACTAATTCATTTCATTTTGCAGAAACAAGAAAATTTTAAAAATTACACTTTTGAGAATAAAATAGAATTTTTGCTAGAATGGAACGACACTTTAAGCTTTTTCTATCCAAAAATCTGGTAAAAACGTTAGACATATAATATAAGTATGTATCGCGCGTGAACTTTTGTGGACATTCCTTTTTTCGGTTTCTCGTATTTACTTTTTCTTACCTTTAAATCGCGACGACGGGGCTGCCCTCCAGATCTATCCGTAGTAGTATTTAGCATTTACGCAATAAAAGTTCTTAAACATACTGGTACGTACGTATATAAGCTTTCATTCCATTCTAGCCGACAAAATCCGAAGAGAAAGTTTTCAAAATGGTATTTTGAGATATTCAGCGAAAATGGTATTCGAAACTTGCATCAAAAATGGAATTGAAGGATATAGCATGAAGTCTCGTAGTCTATGGTAAGGTAAAAGGTAAAAAACGTTGCCCCTGGAGAAGTCTGCCACCCTTTGCAGGGTATGGGGGTGCCGGTGCTCATCCCCTGTTTCATTGCCCTTGAGCCAAGAGTGCCACCTCGAATGATGACTGTAACCGTGGAGGAGGGGCCAGCTCCTCAAGACAGATGCCCTTCACAGTCTCCTGTTATATACCCTGGCTTATTTTTACGCCAAAATTTATGGGGGGGCGATATGGGGGGGCTCAAAGTTGCCCCCCATCGATGGGGGGCTCACCAAAAGTGGGGGGCATATTTTTGGAAAAAATTTTGCAAATTTTTACGTTTTTTTGTGTAAAAATTGCCAAAAATCGCTAAAAAATGACTAATTTTAGGTGTTTTTTACGCTAAAAAAGCGAAAATTACGTTAAAATTCCGGCGAAGCCGGAAAAATTTTTGAAAATTTAGGGTAAAAATGGTGAAATCTGGCAATTTTTTTTGGCTTATGGGGGGGGGGGTAATAATTTATGGGGATTGGGGGGAACCTCGAATGGGGGGGGGGGGAGGTTGCCGAGTGGGGGGGACCCCCCCCCCCCCCCGTAAAAATAAGCCAGATACCTTCCCACATTCGTGGTACCCAGTTACCGACCAATTATGGATGGATAGCTGGGTTAACTATAGCCCACGGCGAACCGATATGGGCTTAGTCCCTTGCTCAATAGGATTTGCAAAAGCCTTGTAGCAGCGGGGATTCGAACCTCGGACTATCGGATCCAAAGTCGGCGCCCTCACCACTCGGCCGTCACGGCACGTAGCCTATGGCTTTGTATATACATACTGCTTGACAATTCAAACATCGTCGAAGCTTAACATAAATCACAAAGACAATACAGAGGGGGGTTTTGGGGGCGGCAGACCACAAAATCGAGAAATTTTTTGAAAAATCACTGTTGAATCATAACTTAGCATCATTGTTAAATTGGAGTGCTACTTCCACATTTTGGCTTGGTTCATTCTACTTTCTTCATTTTTTATTCTGGCGTCTTTCTGCAAAAGACATTATTTTGGACCAAAAAACCTGGTTGAAGATGAAAACCCCCCACTGAATGACAAGAACGACTCGACGCCGTAAAACAAAAGACTAAAATCTCACACTATTAAAAGCCATTTATAATGTACGCTGCAAGAAACGTACGCCCGGTTGAAAGTATCGAAGTACAGCTTCACTTTCAGAAATGACGAAAGTTCGGAGCTGGTAAGTAGGGCCATCACGGGATTTCTTGAATAACTGGCAGGTGAATGGAAACTGGGCGCAGCGGATGCATTTGCCAGAAATGGCAAAATCCTGGCGAGAATATTTTCCAATGACCCATTCATACTTCATGGCTCTAATCAGAAAAATAAAACAAAATTGGAAACAGTTAGGAAACTGTCACAGGCGTGAACGCTCACTGACGCAGCAGGGCAACCCCACCTAAACCGTTACAGCGTGTTCAAGCAAAGATTTACAGTACATTTTATGGAAAGCAAGACCAGTCTTGAAGTTTTCAAATCGGCGAAAGAGGTATAACATCGAGAAAAATGTAATAGGGTTGGCGAAAAATGTCGCCAACTGTGTTTAGATATTTGCCAGCTTTGGCGAAAAACGCCATTTCTTCGCTATGCCGGCTATGCTATGCCTCTTTCACCAATTTGAAAACTTCGCCACTTGTCCTGCTTTCCATGAACTCTAACGGTAGTAAAAATGTAGTTGTAGTCCTGACTGCATTTAAACGCACAAAGGCGCAACGTCCCGCATCTAGTGCGGGCTGGAACTATGAAACTGGCATTCGTCTACGGGCATATACACATTTATACATACGCAGGAGAGGAGCACACCCCGCAGGAGCGCACCCAAAAACGGGGTTCCAGCCAGAAAAATGTTTTGTATTCACCAGTCACTGGAGGAAGCGAGAATTGATATTATACTTTTGCAACAAGGAGTTCCTTCCTTGTTGCTGTAACACAAGTAGACGATATTTGGAAATTGCCACTAACCAACGCGGTTTCCCAGAAGTTGTAAAATTTTTTCAATGAAGAAAAAAAGATTTAAAATTTTTTAAATCTGCACGCTTACTTTATAATTACGTATATACTTTATTTGACTGAAATAATTCCATTCTTCTAGTAAAGTAAAGTAGGGTGGACCAACCGACCACTTTGCATCGAAGCTAATTTTCATTCACAAAATAAAAGTATGTGCTTATTTTGCTCTGCAGAAGCAATATATAATTGGTAAAAATTGGATAGGAAGAATTTTAAAAGAAGATACAAAAGCGACGCAGGAGTGAATATTTTAAAAATTGATATTTTCCATTTTTTGATTTATACACTGAAAAGTGCTCAACAGCTTTTGTATTTTCCGAAAAAAGTTCCCAGGGGGACGGACATAATTTGAGGTTTGGAACCGCTAAACCCTTCTTTGGGTGCGCCCAGGTACGGATGTGCTACAGTTGTAAAAATATATACATACTTAGGTTTGATCGTAGCTAAACACTCCAGACAAACACCTCAGTAAAAATATAACAAATACGTCTTTACACTACAAACGTGATGTTTTTTTCAGGTTACTTTACTAATTATGTACTTACAAACAGGACGTGGGCGAAGGTCTCAAATACCACATTGGCACATTTGCTTCGTAAATGGTCCGAGCAATGTCATTGGAACATCTATTCAGCTTCTAAAATAATCTATCGCAATCTTATACCAAACTACTGATACAACATTTCGAGGACACAAAACACGAATGAATAAATATGATGCACTTGTATACATACGTATCTTTTCTAAAACATATACACACTTATGGACGGGGCGTAGATAATGGGGGGACGCCCGGGCGGGCCCCCGAAGCACATTTGCCACCTTAAAATTTTTGCTGGAAGAAAAATTCTTAAGCTCGCGCGCAGCGTTCGTTATTTTCTCTGGGAATGTATACACTCTGAAATATATAGGTTTCAACCCTTTAATTATCCAAAAAAATCGTGAGCTTTAAGCTAGTGGGTTCAGCCCCCAGATCCCTGATACATTTTTGCTGTTTTTGCTATTATTTGCGTAGCGATTCGTAATTTTATATTACAGACGACTTTTTATGTATAATATAAAATGGCCGGATAAGTTTAACTTAATTTCAGTACGTAGCAATTTTTTTGAAAATAATGTTTCAGTAGCCGTTTTTGGTGATCTTTTTGAAAACAATGTTTCAGTAGCCGTTTTTTGATGAAAACTGAAAAAAATTTATTTAAGAATTAAAGTTTTGGTGAAAATCGGAACAAATTTATCAACTTTATTATTGAAAACAATGAAAGCTTCGATAGTGGCTCACGGTACAAGTTTAAACTGTACTCTGTACTCTGTCACAGGTCGGCAAAGCCTACACTCAGCCTAGGCTGGATGCACGCACTACGCAAGCCATTGAAAAGGATAACGCGCGGCGTGCGAAGCTTGCCGTCTATAAAGAATAAGCAGTGCGCGCAAGAGTCTTTAGTGCACGCGCCGTCTTTAGTGTGTAGCATAGCATACATATACGCAGACTGCGCGCAGCGTAGTTTTAGTGTGTAGTACACGGACTACGCACTGCGTAGTACGCGGACTATATATGCAGTGCAGGCCGAAGCAAGACTTTAGTGCATGCTAGTCTTTAGTGTGTAGTATGCGGACTACGCACTGCGTAGTTCGCGGACTATGTACGTAGAGCGGGCAGACGCAAAAGACTATTCAGTGCGGGCCGAAGCAAAAGACTCACTGCGCAGTGCGGGCCGACACAAAAGACTTTAGTGTACGTATGCGTAGTCTTTAGTGAGTAGTTCTGGCTTTTTCCTAGGCAAAAATTTCTGGGAGGGGAGAAAAATTTTCGAAAAATGCTTGTAAAATACGTAGCTATTATTTGCTGCTGAGTTAAAAATTTTACTATTTTTAGCCTAAATTTAAGCTTAAAATAGCGAAGAAATGCTAAAAAATGTAAAATAGGCCAAAACACCAATTTTGACCCACATCCCCGAAAATGTCTACCTCCCCCGAAAAAGTAAGTAAGTAAAAAAAGTAAGAAGGACTACATAACAGTCGAGACCAGTCTAGGCTGCCGACTCTGACTATGCCGATCTCTGCTCTGTACACACTTATACGCTGACGTGTACACTGAATGCATAAATGACACGTTCTAGTGCTCACTGTGCTCTGAAACATTCCCTCCACTTCGCGATAGCAAAATACATCAAAGGATGAATCATAAATATATAACTAAATGCTGAGTTAACCTAGGTCTTTTTGAGTTAGTATATATGTACCAAAAACCCGATCTAAGTAGCTTTGTTTGAGATCTCATGCAGCATCAACTGGACAGGTTTCATAAAGTTTAACACAAATATATATATATATATATATATATATATATATATATATATATATATAAACATAGGGTGTTAAAATCCACACTTGGACCTGTACCGGGTCCTCGAACAGCGAAATGGCACTTTTAGTGTTTTAACTGAATTGGCATCTACCAAGCCGTCGAGTCGGAATTTTTGGTAGAATGTTCGAAATTTTTGGGGGGATACCCCGCAAAGGAAACTGTGGAGCATAGATGCATAAGCATAGGTGTACCACCTGTTTGGGTTGGAGGGGGAGTAAAAAGTCCAAATTTGGCTTGGGGGGGTCTCAAAAAGCGGAACTTTAAAAAAAAACTGTACCCAAAATGTACCCAAATTTTTTTCAGCTAAAAATACCCTTTTTGGACATAAAATCGACTATTTTCGACATAAATCTAATAAAAACCCACTCGTATTGCGTTTTAAAACCTTTTTATCGTTTTTAACTGTTTCTAGACAACTTTTTCAGAACATTTTTGAAAAATTGCAAAACTTTTTGCAAAAAGTTAGCATTTTTTCTCTTGTTTGGACCCCATTTTAGGGGGGGAGGGTGATCTGAGCTCGGCTTGGGGGGGGAGTAGTCGAGGTTGGGTATGGGGGTGGGGGCCTGGGGGGTCTGGCCTCTCCGTGGGGGGGGGTCTCACAGGGAGTAAACTGTAGCCTGGTACACCTATGCATAGATGTGTTAGGGGTGGTGGGCATAGTTTCCCTGGAAATTTTGGTTGGGGGAGGGGTAAGCTATGGAAATTTGGTGGTCGACCCGCGAAATGTAATGGGGGGTACCCCCCCCCGAACCCCCCCCCCCCCCAAAATTGGGACCTCAAAAAATCCTAAAAATGCAAAATTTTCCGTATTTTAATGCTTTTTCCGAGAAAACAAGGCTTGTTTTGACAGTGTTAGGCGTTTATACGCTGTTTTAAAGCGATTTTAAGTCAAAGTTTGAGAAAAATTTTTCAAAAAATGACCATTTTTGGGCAAAATTTAGCTAACTTTTTGGCTCCAAAAAGAGACGGGGGTGTGCGTGGGGGTAGCCGAAAGTTGGAAGAGGGTATTTCGAAAATTTTTTGGGGGGCGCAGGGGGTCGAATTTTGGGGGGGAGTACCCCCCCCCCTGGGGAAACTATGGTGGTGGTGGGACCTCCCCCCAGATTTTCAGATTTCTGCTACCCCCCCCCAGATTTTTGGCCAAAAATGGCATAAAATCTAAAATTTAGGGGGCCCCCAGAATTTTTGCCCAGCCACACCTATGCTGTGGTCACGGGCATACATGTGCTTGGGGGGGGGGTTTGGGGGGGTTTTCACCCCCCCCCCCAGACCTGAGCTCACTCCCCCCCCCAGAGGGGTCGCTCACCCCCCCCAGAATCCGGATTTTTCCGGTAAAAAACCGGAAAAATCCGGTTTTTCGGCGGCCATCGGCCGCCCTTCACCCCCCCCAGAACTTCCCCTCCTGCACATGTCTGGTCACGGGCATAGGTGTAAGGTGGGGGAGGGTTGGGGGGGGGAGTAGCATAGTTTCCCTGGAAATTTTGGTTGGGGGGGGGCAAACTTCGAAAATTTGGTGGTCAACCCACGAAATGTGACGGGGGTACCCCCCCAACCCCCCCTCAGAAAATTCAAAAAATGGCCTAAAAACGCAAAATTTTCTGTATTTTAAAGCTTTGTTGCCAAAACAAGGCTTGTTATTATCGTTTTAGGCGTTTTTACACCGTTTTCAATCGATTTTAAGTCAAAATTTGAGAAAATTTTTCCAAAAATGACCATTTTTAGCAAAATTTAGCTAACTTTTTGGCCCCAAAAAGTGTTGGGGGGGGTTCGGGGGGGGGGGGGGTAACCAAAAGTGCGGGGAGGGATAGTCAAAAATTCTGGGCGGGGGTAAAGTTGGTCGGAAATTTTGGGGGGATACCCCCATAGTTTCCTTTGGGGGGGGGGGGGGGGGGGGTACCCCCCCCCCCCAAAATTTTTGACCAACTTTACCCCCCCCCCACAGAATTTTTGGCACCCTCCCCAACTTTCGGCTACCCCCCCCCCCCCCCCCCCCCCCCCCCAGCGATTTTCGGGCCCAAAAAGTTAGCTAAATTTGGCTGAAAAATGGTCATTTTTTGAAAAATTTTTCTAAAATTTTGACTTAAAATCACTTTAAAACGGTGCAAAAACGCCAAAAACGATAAAAACAAGCCTTGTTTTGACGAAAAAAGCGTTAAAATACAGAAAATTTTGTGTTTTTAGGCCATTTTTCGAAATTTCTGAGGTCCGAATTCTGGGGAGGGGGTTGGGGGGGGGGGGGTACCCCCATCACATTTCTTGGGTCGACCACCAACCACCCAAGATTTACCCCCCCCAGACCCAAAGTTCCAGGGAAACTATGGATACCCCCCCCCAACCCCCCCCCTAGGGAAACTATGGGGAGTAGCCCCCCCAAGCCTTTTTTCAACCCTCTCCCAAAACTTTTGGGGGGGGACGTCCCCCTCAACTGGGGGGTAGTCGCGCCAAAGGCGCGGAAAATGGCCAAACATTGGGTATTTTTAGGGTAAATTTTTAAAAAAATTTCAAAAATGTCGAAATTTTTGGCTTAAGCTGTTTATTATTATGAAAAATACACGTTTTTAATTGTATTATGGACATAGGTGTGGCTGGCGAAAAAAGTGGGGGTGGGGGTTTGAAAAAAGTAGGGTGGGGGGTTTGGCAAAAAAGGGGGAGGGGGGTCGAGAAAAAGTCGATTTGGGGGGAGGGGTAAGAAAAATTTTCGAGGGGGGGTCAGCGAAAAATCAGTTTTTCGCTAATAAACTGAAAATTTTTCTCAATTTTCAGCTATTTTTAGCGATTTTTCAGGTAATAAGGCGAATTTTAGCAATTTTTCGCTAATTTTTTGAAAATTTTCGCATTTTTGGCTAAAAATTTGCAAAAATCCAGGTAGGGGGTTGAAAATTTTCAGGGGGGGGGTCGGCCGACGGCCGATTTGGGGGGAGGGGTAGAAAAAATTTTTTAGGGGGGAGGGTCTGCGACCCCTCCATTTGGGGGAGGGGTCCCCCCCACCCACCCCCCCCCCTAACACACCTATGATTATGGATCTTATGACTCATTATTGTCCTTATTTTGGACTTGGAAACATGTTGGCAATCAAGTTTTTGAGTTTAAAACCACTGTCTAATGTAAAAATTACTATTATTATTTGGTGGGGTTGCCAGAGGGGGCCCCCACAAAATGTTGGGGGGGTGCCTCCCCCACCCCAAATCTCCGCTACACCTATGGTCGCGGGTCATGCGGGTCGGGTCGCCCGGTGCGGGGACCTGCCCATTTGGGGGGGGGCACACTTTCGAAATTTCTGAGGTCAAATTCTGTGGGGTGGGGGTACCACCTCGTAGGTTTCGGAGGCGGCCACCAAATTTCCAAACTTTTCCACCCTCCTGAGTCCTGACCCAAAGCTCCAGGAAAACTATGGGGGTTAGTACTACTATGGGTTTTACGATCGCCAAACGATTTTATCCACTTTTGATATAGTTTCGTCAAAACCTACATAACCTGTCCAGCCTCCTAGAATAAAAGGTTTGTGGCATTTAGTATGAAAATTTTAAGTAAATACTATTTACTCAATAGAAGTCAGCCTCATGAGCCCACTAAATCGAGAATTAGCACATTGACTTTTTCGGAAGATAGATCATGCACGTGGTTGCCAAGCAAAGGTTTAGCAGGCATTACACCGTTTCGGAATTTTAAAATAGTCGATATCTCCCGCTGCAAAATTCTGCAAAAATCAGGACCTGGCCTGCAAAATTCTGCAAAAATCCTGCAAAATTCCCATATTTGTGTAGGCGTCTCTCGTTAAATGTGTAATGCTGAGTTAACCTAGGTGCAAAAACGCCTAAAACGTTAAGAAGAAGCCTTATTTTGATGAAAAAAGGGCTAAATTACAGAAAATTTTGCAATTTTTGGCCATTTTTCGAAATTTCTGAGGTCCGAATTCTGGGGGGGGGTTGGGGGCATAGGTGTAAGGTGGGGGGGGGTTGGGGGGGGGTAGCCCCCCCCCAAGCATTTTTTCAACCCCCCCCCCCCCCCAGAAATTTTTGGGGGGGGGGGGGCCGCCCCCCCAACGGGGGGGGGGGGGGTAGTCGCGCCGAAGGCGCGAAAATTGGCCAAAAATAGGGTGTTTTTAGGGTAAATTTTGCAAAAATTTTCAAAAAGTCCCAAATTTTTGGCTTAATGTACTTGTTATTGCGAGAAATACACGTTTTTAGTAGTTTTATGGACTTTTTGACTGAATATTAGCCTTCTTTTGACCTTAGAAACACCTGGACAACCAAGTTTTAGAGTTTAAAACCACTGTCTAATGTAAAAATTACTTCATGATTCGATGTTTATTAGTATTACAAACGGCTGAAAATGCGATTTTTGACATAAAAATTGAAAACTTTTTTGGGGGAGCGTTGGGGGGTCCTGGGGGGAGGGTTGGGGGGGTCCTGGGGGGAGGGTTGGGAGGGTCTCCAGAGGGCCCCCCAAAAAATGTTGGGGGGGAGCCCCCCCCCACCCCAAATCTCCGTTACACCTATGGTTGGGGGGTACCCCCCATCGCCATCACATTTCGGAGGTCGGCCAAGATTTACCCATAGTTTCCTTTGGTGGGGGGGGGGGGGTGGGGGGGGGGTTACCCCCCCAAAATTTTTGACCAAATTTACCCCCCCCCATATTTTTGACTTACCCTCCCCCAACTTTTGGCTACCCCCCCCCCCCCGAACCCCCCCCAACGATTTTTGAACCCAAAAAGTTAGCTAAATTTGGTCGAAAAATGGTCATTTTTTGAAAAATTTTTCTAAAATTTTGACCTAAAATCGCTTTAAAACGGTGCAAAAGCGCCTAAAACGTTAAGAACAAGCCTTATTTTGATGAAAAAAGGGCTAAATTATAGAGAATTTTGCATTTTTTGGCCATTTTTCGAAATTTCTGAGGTCCGAATTCTGGGGCGAGGTTGGGGGGGTACCCCCCATTACTTTTCGGAGGTCGGCCAAGATTTACCCCCGCCCCCCCCCCCCGAGACCCAAAGTTCCAGGGAAACTATGGATTTTACCCCCCCCCCTCCAAGACCCAAAGTTCCAGGGAAACTATGGGGAGGGCGGAGGGGGGTTTTGACCTTCTCGTGGGGGGTCTCACAGGGGGGAAACTGTAAAGATCCCCCCCCCGACCCGGCCCCCCCATAGGTGTAACGGGGATTTGGGTTGGGGGCATAGTTTCCCTGGAACTTTGGGTCTGGGGGGGGGGGGTAAATCTTGGGTGGTTGGTGGTCGACCCAAGAAATGTGATGGGGGGTACCCTCCCCAACCCCTCCCCAGAATTCGGACCTCAGAAATTTCGAAAAATGGCCTAAAAACACAAAATTTTCTGTATTTTAACGCTTTTTTCGTCAAAACAAGGCTTGTTTTTATCGTTTTTGGCGTTTTTGCACCGTTTTAAAGTGATTTTAAGTCAAAATTTTAGAAAAATTTTTCAAAAAATTACCATTTTTCAGCCAAATTTAGCGAACTTTTTGGGCCCGAAACTCGCTGGGGGGGGTTCGGGATCATTTTCAGCGCCGACTGTCAATTATATTGGCATTTTTCAGCCCTTCCTCCTTCTTTCCCTATTCTCGCCTCTGCATGCCCGTCTAGGCATAGGTGTACCACCTGTTTGGGTTGGGGGGGGGAGTAAAAAGTCCAAATCTGGCTTGGGGGGGTCTAAAAAATCGGAAATTTTCGAAAAAACTGTACCCAAACTGTACCCAAATTTTTTTCAGCTAAAAATAGCCCTTTTTGGACATAAAATCTGCTATTTTCAACATAAATCTACTCAAAAACTACTCGTATTGCGTTTTAGAGTTTATTTTTTAGTGTTTTTATCTATTTCCAGCCAATTTTTTCGGAAGATTTTTGAAAAATTCCAAAAAATTTTGCAAAAATTTGGCATTTTTTCTCTTGTTTGAACCCCATTTTAGGGGGGGAGGGGGGTCTGAGCTCGGCTTGGGGGGGGGAGTAGTCGAGGTCGGGTATGGGGGGTGGGGGGTCTGGCCTTCTCGTGGGGGGAGGTCTCACAGGGGGCAAACTGTAGCCTGGTTCACCTATGCGTCTAGGGCATTTTTCCCTCTAGTTTTACGGGTTAGGCTCTGCCGGGTCACCGTGTCAGTAAATAGTGACCCGGTTTCAGATCTCTGGTACAGAAGTTTCAAAGCCAACTCCTAAAACTGTAACGTCTAAATTGTGGCGGATTAAGACTGTAGCCTTGTACGGTGATTTCTTGCTCCGTTAAAAGGGTTGTCAGTTTCTCCATCACCAAGGCTGTGAGTCCAGCGGTCAAGGCTGATACAATAAATACCGTTCGAAGCTGATCAATTTGACTGGTCTGCGACTTGGTCTCCTCAGGTTTTCCTGATGTGTCTATCTTGTTATATTTGTTGTATCCTCTGATATACTTTCTGATGGCATAGTCGAACTCTCTGTCCAGAATATTTTTCAGGGCCAAGTTTGAAATCTTTTCTATCCACCGTCTTGAACTTCCCATTGTAAAGGGATAGGCGACGTAGTCTAGTACCTTATTGGCTACCGGAAAGCTGGTTATCTGATCCTGTGTACGACAGTGTAGAGCCATGTTAAACTCCCCTTGATATGTAATGTACTTTTTCCCAGAGGGATTGATTAGTTTCTCACACAAGTCCACGTATCTGGGTACTATTTCCACTTCGTGTTCATGTAGGACGATATCCTTTAGTTCCAGGGTTCCATTCGAGTTCACGTGCCAGCCGCTTTTAACCTCCGTTTCTAGCAAGACAGTATAGTGTAGGCTTCGCACGACCCCGATCATACGATCAAAGCTGTCTACCGGCGTTTCAAAACTACACCTTTCATATTTGATGTTGATCGCATAGACTGACAGCAGACTGGGTGTATAGTGAACCAAAATCTCCACCAGATGTAACAGTCTAATCTTTCGCCCCTTTCGCATCTCAATTAAACTGCCTACAGTTTCCAGAAAATACAGTATCAACAGGGGAACTATAGTTTCCAGTAAATTTAGCTGCACTAAGCCTTTGGTTACACTCTGATCACAAGATACGTAGATTCTATCACGTGACGTCCAATGTGGGTAGCTGAATTTTAGCGCTGTACTGTTATAGTCAATGTCAAAGAGTCTTAGAGCGTAGTCGTATTCTTGACCTGCGATTCCGCTTCCTGATCGTCCGGAAATATTTCCTATATCCCATTCGCCCTCGTAGACGACTGGGGTTGGATCAAAGCAGCACATTTCTGCCATGGATAGTAGAAAATAGGACATCAGGCCCGTACAGGTCGCCTTTTGTTTGGTAATGAGACAGTCCTCGTATTCATGACTGAGTAAACTGACACGAACTGGTTCAGTTTGACTGCAGTACGGACTTTTCATCGTCATCATTAGGATATTGTGTTATTTTTTAAATGGCTCAAATACTTTGTAATGAAAATACAGATACCTGTCAAAGTGGAATTAAGTCCGGTCCGTGTAATAAAAATGCTTGCCCCATAAAGTGTTGGTACAAGCTTCATAGGTCTAATTTTGAAAGTTCTATGGCATAAAGTCAGCTGTGAGACTGAAATATTCTGCCTGGCGATTCCATTTTGCTCTAATTTTGATTGAATGGATGTAGCCTTACTTGGGTGGTTGGTTGAGGGAGCTTTAAAATAAAGTAAATATATTCTGTTACTGATATATACCTTAACTTGGTATGAATCTGAAAAGCTGCTTTAGCTTGGGGACTAACTCTGTATCTTTTCAAGTCCAAAAGCTGCTTACGGTCGTTTGAAATGTTTGTCTATACTTGAATTCGCATAAAATTAATTCCATGTGGTATGAACAGACATTAAGTTAAGTCTAGTAATCATCATACAGAACTAGATGACAAACGTTTACAATTAATTTAAGTAGACAATGCAGTAATGTATATTCTTGATTGTGTTTTGATCACTTTTATTTGTTTTTACATATTTTCGAAACTATTTTGTTTTAGTAACTATAGTTAGTGCTGCCATTATGGTGCTGCTGTTTGTGGGGGAACTGAGACAGTTTTTGGAAATATCCATTCGTGAGGAATTATTTGTGGACACGTCCACTGGAGATTATCGTGTTCGGATCAACTTTGATCTTGTATTCCCTGCCTTAGCCTGTGACTGTATGTACTTTTTATTTTGGGCTGAGTTACCCGTCAGGAAACTTATAATCTGTACGGAAACCCGTTAAAGTGCAAGAGGTAGGGTGTTTCAGTTTAGACTCCCGTGCATGTTTTTGCCATTTAGTCCATTGGTGTCAAGTATAATTTATTGTCAGAAATGAATAATGATTGTATCTTTTTGTATGGTTATTAATTTTTGATGATGCATTTGTTTCAGTTTTAAGCGTTGATGCAATGGATGTCTCTGGTGAGCAACAGGCTGATGTCCAGCACAATGTATGGCGAATTAGGCTGGACAATGAAGGCAGACCTTTGTCAGAAAATCCTGAAAAGCATGGTCAGTCAGTACTTGTTGTAACAATTCTGCAAGTGTGTTTCTAAGTTAGGTTGGCTTTGTTTAATTTGTTGTGCATATGCAATGGATACCTAACATAAAAGAGTTAGTATTTAGTCTACTAACTTGGCTTGCTTTAATTGTTGCAGGATTTTAGTGACTGCGATTGATAATAGTTTTGACGTGGACTGAATGAATTAGGTTTTGTATATCATAGGGGTCGCGGCAGCGACCCCTATAATATGTGTGAAAAGTGGCTGGAGACAGTGTAAAATAAGCTGCGCAGAAGCTGCGCAAAATCCTGCGCAGATTCTGCGCAGATTTCATGCGCAAATTGTAGAGCACATCGAGTTTAGTATGTCTGTGAAGTTTCAGCCCCGTATCACTTACCGTTAAAAAGTTGCGCCCCGGACCGGTTATGGCGGCGATGTTTTTTTTTCCGGTTTCTCCTATTTGATGGTTGTATTGTACATAATGTTCGCCGCTTTCACGTGATCTGCAGCGGTGGGCCAACCTAAAGGGCTATGGGGTCTGGTAGTACCCTCTAAAGAATTTAAGAATCACAACTTTTTTTTCGCCGCAGCTGCGCCACAGCGCCGCAGTGGCGCCGCAAAGTCGGCTCATAGCGAAAAGTGACCATTTTTGTGGTCGTCGCTCAGGTCGAACGTTACGAGCTGGAGCTGATTTCTTTTTATATTCAGAAATTACATATATTGAACTAACTAACGGTCCAGGTTGCGTTTCTCTATCACTTCCCTAGCGACCGCAGTGGCCCGTCAAAAATGGCGAAAATTCGAAAAATGAAAAATCGAGATTTCTCGCTATCTATTCAACTGTGAACGCTCAAATCTTCCATACAATGGTTTTCTGGCACGGAGAATCAATTCCCGCAGTCAGTTTTACCGTCAGACCCACCCATCTTGCTGGGCTGGTTCCACTTTGCCGTCGGGAGGGTCAAGTCGGAAACCGCTTCCTGGAGGTCCATAGTAGCCTTTACCTGGCCTCTCAAAACTTTGTCTATAGGGGTTTTCTGATGCGCCCAGCTCATTCCCGGTGTCCTTTTTGCCGTTGGACTCATCCATCTTGCTGTGCTGGTTCCACTTTGCCGTCTGGAGGGTCATGTCGGAAACCGCTTCCTGGAGGTCCATAGTAGGCTGTACCTGGCCTCTCAAAACTTTGTCTATAGGGGTTTTCTGGTGTGCCCAGCTCATTCCCGGTATCCGTTTTGCCGTCCGACGTACCTATTTTGCTGGGCTGGTTCCACTTTGCCGTTGGAAGGGTCAGTCGGGTGGGGGGTCAAGTGGTCAAAAATGAAATTTTTCAAAAGTGGTCAAATTTGGTACCAAATGAAAGCCCTAAGCGAGCTGAGCAACTTTTGTCAAAGAACTGCATGCTCAAAGTGGCTGTAGAGTGCTGTGGTGGGGTGGGGTGGGGACTTAGGCGATTTTCGGTCAAAAATGAAAGTTTTCAAAAGTGGTCAAATTTGGTACCAAATGAAAGCCCTAAGCGAGCTGAACAACTTTTGTCATAGAACTGCATGCTCAAAGTGGCTGTAGAGTGCTGTGGTGGGGTGGGGTGGGGACTTAGGCGATTTTCGGTCAAAAATGAAAGTTTTCAAAAGTGGTCAAATTTGGTACCAAATGAAAGCCCTAAGCCAGCTGAGCAACTTTTGTCATAGAACCGCATGCTCAAAGTGGCTGTAGAGTGCTGTGGTGGGGTGGGGTGGGGACTTAGGCGATTTTCGATCAAAAATGAAATTTTTCAAAAATGGTGAACTTTGGCATCAAATGAAAATCCTAAGCGAACTAATCAACTTCCGTCATAGAGCCATCCACCCAAACTTGTTGTGGTATATATATGTACATTTTTGTCTTTATTTTATCAATTCTAAGGATAGACACAGGCCATCACACACATATTATCCTCCTTTGTGCGGAGCATTTTTGTTACTTGTATATATATACGGTACAAGGTTTTGTATATAACGGTACATTTCACGGATAGAATGCCCGTTGGCGAAATTGATATAAGATAAGATAGTTTTTTCGATTTCAGATGTCGGGGTTGCCAATGATGGTGCAGTTTCCTCAACGACGACAAAAGCCCCAGAAGTTGTGTGTGGGAGCTGTTATGGTGCAGAAAATAGCTACACTAAGTAGGTGCCGTCCGTCACCTTAGCAATACTGAGTTAGATTTGATACTGAATTCGTTAGATAATAGCTCGACTTAGTTTTGACGTCAGCTGAGCTTAGCAGAAACTACTGGTATTTTTAATTTTTAAAAAATTATTTGTTTATTTTTATTTGAAAATAGCAGCTCAGCTTAGTATCCGTGTTTATGCCAATGAATGTTTGCTCTGTTTATGTCTATGTTAACGCTGTACTTTCAGATGCTGCAATACTTGTGATGATGTTAAGGAGGCCTATCGGATGCGTGGATGGGCTATAGAGGACCTGTCAACCATTGAGCAGTGTAAAAGTGAAGGCTGGGTTCAGAGTCTTAAGGATCATGTTAATGAGGGATGTCAACTGTATGGTCACATTGAAGTGGCTAAGGTTTTTCTTTTGTCGTTGTTACATGCTAGATTTCAATTCTCTTTCGCTAGCTGATGGGCTTTCGCATAGTCCTTCCGCCGAAACATCCATGATCGTTAAATCCGCCTCGTGTTGGTCAAGACTACTAATACTCTCATTGGGTTCAAATTTGAGTAACTCCAGTCAAGATTGAAGCTTGAATCGGATAGTCAGCGGTACAGTTTTATGCACAGGCATCTAGTTTTGTGTCGTTTAAGGTTGCTGGGAATTTTCATATTGCTCCTGGTCGGACTATGAGGGAACGCCATGCTCATGGTACGTTTGACTAATCAAGTAGATGATGTAGAAGTGAGTTAGGAAGTTATACTGTAGATCAAGTCACTGCAAAGGTGAGGTTTTTTAAAATTTTAATTCTTCCATTTCGTGTGGTCTATTGCAGTTATCAACTTCCGTAAACATAAACTGAGTTAGTTCGTAGTCATAAACTAAGTTTTATGAACTGGTGGAAATGTTAATTTGGAAACATTGGAGGTGAGTTTTCTTGTTGGAAATATTTTTTAATTTCATTTTTTGCCGTCTACGGTATCACAAATTTTCACTGTCTCGGAAACGCTCGGAAACGCTTAGCACGACTTCCTTAATCTGTAAATTTGAATTTTAGTACACGACCTTCAGTCCATTTCGCCCCAGTTGGTACGTTGCACTTTTCACGTATTCTTTTTTGTAGTTTCTAGCTTGGATTTTGGTGTATATACAGTTTTATCAGAGTAAATTCGTTTTTAATTAGAGATATTGAGTACCTCAACTTTTAATAATGGTCTGAAAGTAATGTCTGCTCAGCTGTAGATGGGTAGTGTTTTTGGCAAAGTTTAATGCAGGTATTTTAAAGCTGCCGGTTGTGTCAAATTTGTTAATTAAATTTAATTAAATGTAATTAAAACAAACTTGCCGCCAAATATTCTCGAAAATGCCTCTAAACCAATTGCTGTGCTTCCATTCAATTATTTTTTGGTTTTGTGAAGTAAGGTTAGACACGATTTATTGTTTACAAATTTCAGTTTAACACTTCTCATTTGATCCGCCATTTCTCTTTTGGAGAATGGTTTCCAAACAAAACATTTCCACTGGACGATGTCCAATTCATTTCCACAAAAGGTTAGCGGACTGTAACTTCTGCTTTTACAATTATTCCTGTTTTGAGAACTGTACAAGAGTTCTTAAGACTGTGTAATTTCTAACTTCAAAGCTACCAGAGGTCGCCGCGACGGCCGAACTGTTCGCATAGATAGATCAAGATTCGAATCACCGCTTCCACTGGCTTTTACCAATCCATTTGAGCAATAGATGATAAGCACTGTTTGGTTCGCTGTAGGCTTTGGAATGAGTTTCGATATTGTGGGAGGTTGATGAGGTACATGTAGTGCTGGGACCGGTTCCAAAAGAACCGGTAGAACCGGAACCGGAACCGGAACCGGAACCGGAACCGGTAGGATTTTTAGAACCGGAACCGGAACCGGAACCGGAACCGGAACCGGTGGCTTTTGGAACCGGCCGGTTCTAGTGTTAATTTTGACTGTTTGAAACTTCAATCAAAGTTTATTTTGTAAAATTTTAAAATTTTCTTATGAATTTGAATGTTTTAAGTTTTCTGAAAAGGTTATAGAAAAAGAAAAACTAAGGTGTATTCAGTGTTAACTCTTCTTTAAGGATGACAAAGGTAAGCATTAAGGATTTGATGCTTTACGGCAACTCTTCCAGCTTTAGCTGTTGCCTCTGCAAATGTTGTGTGCAAACTTCAACTGAAGCAAACCAGTATACTGAAGGCGCAACTCCAGATTAAGGGTTAAGCTGAGCAACAGTATCCCTGAGGTACCGTTCTTATTTAATTAATAGCAATTGGCTAGCGCTACCGAAAAAGAATGCCTTTGATGGTCTATTAAAAATTTCAATATTTCATTGTCATATTTTAGTACTTTTTGCTTATAGGTTTTTGATAGGGAATAGCTCTCTTTTGTTACAAATTTGTTTATTTCAGCTACAAAAATTAAGACAAATTCCAATATGTAAAATAAAATCTTAGCAGCTTGATCTTTTGACAATATTTGGTTTTAAAGGTATGATGTTAGTTGTACCTGTGTGCTGCATAAGTGCTCGAAAAGTTTTAATTCTCGTCCAACGATTGCCCCCAATGTTTTCTGCTATAGTTTTCGATCTCAAAAAATCTTCGACCCCGAGATGAGATTAGCTGCTTTTTCAATGATTAAGCTTTGTAATGTTGTAACGGTAGCTGTTGAATCGATAAGCAAATTTTATTGGACTGCTTGAAATTGGTCGAGGAAAGTTTTGTGCGACGTTCGCTTTCTGAAGGGCAGTAAGTAGCTAAATGTTTATCTAGATTGAGAATACTTAGTATTTTGGTAAGCTCTGGTAGCTAAAATTTCCCCAACATATTGGTAAAAATGAAACAGACCATGTCTTTTTCACAGTAAATATTTGTATATAAATAGTAGACAGTAAGCAAAAACACTGTTTAAAACACGTTCATAGCTTTGTGCAGTTAAATATATTAAGTTTTTATAGCAATTGTCAAAAAAATAAGAAAATCGTGTGATTTTAGCTTTTTTATCAAAAATACCAATTGGAACCGGAACCGGTAGCTAGAACCGGAACCGGAACCGGAACCGGAACCGGAACCGGAACCGGTAGTCAAGAACCGGAACCGGAACCGGTTTCAAAAATCGGAACCGGTCCCAGCACTAGGTACATGTATGGAAGGAAGTAACGTATTCAAGGACCTACCCCTCTTTTACGGGTGCAGTGATCATTGGAGGTGATACGTTTGGCTCTGCGGCTGTGTTCCTCGGGGATGACCACCGACACATTAATGGCCGGTTCACACCAAGGCACAAGACAAGCACAAGAACAAGCATAAGCACAACAACAAGCACAAGACGAAGTCGTTCACACTACGGCAGCTTTGCCACACCTTTTGTTTCTAGTGTAAAGCAATGTACTTGTTATAGGGGAGCGCGAGAGCGCTCCCCTATAATATGGGTGTAAAAGGCTCAGTGCGGCCCTTGGAGACCCGTTCGAGCTCCGTGCCAGCTAAATACTCAACGAAACTGGACAATTTTGGTATCGTTGGAATCTACACGACGAGTACTACACGTCGCAAAAAAGTTTTGGTCAAAATTTCCAACTTTGAAAATTTTCGCTTCCGGGCAAGTTAGGTCCGTTTGTTTTTTTCCGTGTAAGTTAAGGAAGAGTTGTGACTAGGTGTATATAATGATATTTTATTTATTTTATGATCATCCCATATTGAGCTATTAATGAAATGATTTTTGCATAATTAGTATCTTTAATAAAAATTTTTAGGTCCGTTTGTTTTTTTCCGTGTAAGTCACGCTTGGAAAAATGCAATTTTCTGTCGCAGTGTTAGAACGATCGGGGCATTTTCAGCAGGTGAAGTTTGGTTTTTCTGAACGTATATACCCCGAAAGTGAACCTTTTTGATATTTGTTTGCTGCCCGGCCCGGCCAGCCACCTGTACGGCCGGCCAAAAGTGGACCTGGCGCTAAAATGGCCAAAAATGGCCAATTTTTTGTCAAAGCTACAGGACTCAGGGAAGACGCTAGAGAGACGTGGTTTGTTGCATAAGGATCTACGGAAGGGTTTATATGTCCTAACGAGGGCGATTTTTGATATCTGGCCGGAATCGTTCTGGCGGCCGGCCCAAAGTTGGTCCGGCCAAATAGCCATTTTCGGAAAATTTCTAAGTCCCAACTCCACAGAAAATAGTCAAAAATGGGCTGAAATATGCTGTTTTGGGCCATATAGTGGGACGCGTATAAGGGTTATCGGGGTCGCTGAAAACGATGAGCATAGTCGCAGCGCTGTGCGGTGCTGCAGTCGTGCTGTACTATTATGCCGCAACCATAGCGCGCTGTCTGTAGACTTACTGTAAACGGCTAAACATATGAAACTTGGTGAGAATCATGTCTGTAGTGAGGGGGAACTGTAGCTATGTTCGTTGGTGCAGTCTCTAGCTTCCACCGTGCTGTACGTGCTGCCCCAAACACAGCACCGTCGATAACAAGTTATTCATTCGTCACTGGTATTTGAAATTCAGCATACAGATAGTTTAGGACATGACAAACTATTACAGATACGTTTCGTATACTTATTACGATGTTACTATGTGGTTGCTCTGTAGTGGACTGCTGCAGAAGTACAGCACGGCCTGTAACTAACTACAGTTAAGTTGCAATCGCCCGAAATTTTGCACACAAGTGCGGCAGAGCATTGCAAATCGTACCGTATGAGTTTCCTTCACCGATAGTAAAGTTTGCATGTGGTTGCGCTGCAGTAGAGTGCTGCTGAAGTACAGCACGGCCTATAACTAACTATAGATAACTTGCAATCGTCTGAAATTCTGCAGTCTCGTGCGGCAGAGCATTGCAAATCGTGCCGAATGAGTTTCCCCTCACTGACAGTAAAGTTTGCATCTGGCTGCGCTGCAGTGGATTGCTGCTGAAGTACAGCACGGCCTATAACTAGCTACAGATGAGTTGCAGTCGTCCGAAATTTTGCACACACGTGCGGCAGAGCATTGCAAATCGTGCCGTATGAGTTTCCTTCACCGACAGTAACGTTTGCATCTGACTGCGCTGCAGTAGAGTGCTGCTGAAGTACAGCACGGCCTATAACTAGCTACAGGTAAGTTGCAATCGTCCGAAATTTAGTATTCAAGTACGGAAGAGCATTGCAAACTGTGTTTTATGAATTTCCTTCACTGACAGTAAAGTTTGCATTTGGTTGCGCTGTAGTAGAGTGCTATATGCTATATACAACAACTAAAACTATTGCAGCCATGGGTACTGGATGTTGAATTTCTGTCAAAATAGAGGAAAAGGAAGAACTTGGAACTTTTCAAGCTTCTTTGTTCTGTATTTTCGGTTGACGATTAATGATTGGCGGAATTTTTAAAGTTTCTTTCACACAGCTGTAACGTTTCTGCTTTTTACTGAGAACCTTAAAAATGAAATAGGACAAGAATAAAAATGCTCCGGTGGAGCATGAAAAATGCAATATGGGTGACACTGGGTTTTAAGCAGACAGAGGACTAGGTTTTAAAACGTTAATATGGGAGGGGCAGGTTGTAAAGGCCAGGAGGACTAGGTTAAAAGCGCACTAATATGGACCAGCTTCGCTGAACAACCCATATTCGCGGTCACTCATGCTCCACTCCACATGACATACGAGTAAGATCTACATTCTTCGGCGCTCAAAGCAAGCGGGACGATTTTGAAATATTAAAGCTTATTCCAAATAAACAATGCAGTTCTGGTAGAAAAGTGTTCAAGGTGTTTTTTCTGCAGTGTCAGCGCAGTATCTTGTATTATGTTGATGCGAAAAGCAGTTGACATTATGTACGTGTATTATTAAGTTGTATAATAAAGGAGCACGACTACATATACTTGCAGGCCGTGCTGACATATCGTACAATTTTTCGAAGAACTGTCAATATCAACAGCAAGCAGCAGCCGATAGAAACTCTGGACAGATGGGTTGTTCAGCGAAGCTGGTCCATATTAGTGCGCTTTTAACCTAGTCCTCCTGGCCTTTACAACCTGCCCCTCCCATATTAACGTTTTAAAACCTAGTCCTCTGTCCATTTACAACCTAATGTCACCCATATTGCATTTTTCATGCTCCACCGGAGCATTTTTATTCTTGTGCTTGTGTCAGTTTTCTCTAGTGTGAACCGGTTGTACTTTTGCCTGTGCTTCTGCTTGTGCTTGCTATTCCCTCTCTTAAGGTGGTAATTCCGTTTGGGCACATATTATTGGCTGACGGTTCAAATCAAGATGAAATTTGATGAAACTTTCCAAAATAAGTTCTTTTAGCATTCTAATACTCTCCGCGCAATCCCGCTTCAAAACTTCGACGTCCCCGTTCAGGGTGGTTTTTGTCGATTTTTGGCAATTAAACAGTAGCTGCATAGCTATGATTATATGCATTCGAAAGATCTTGTTGAGCTCTACATTTTTGCTTTTTAAAGTACCTTTCTAGCTTTTGTCTATTGTGAGATATAGCTGATTTTCCTATTTTGGTGTTAAAAACTTGTCATTTTTGCAGAAATCAAATAATCCGCCATTTCCTGAGCTACGCAAGCCGTAAAATTAAACTAAGGGTGTCAATTTGAAGGTCTCGTTGGGGCCGATTATTCGTGGCATTGTGATCTTCTAAATGCTATACCGTACGCTGCTATCGTAAAAAATATAGTTTTTGCAAAACAATGACCAAATTTTTCCAGCGATTGTGGAGCACTTACTATGCAAGCGAGAGGGTTGCCACTTACTATACGTGTTTTACACAAAAATACCCAGGGACCCTTTTTCGTTGTCCCGATTGCTGCTCTCGAGTTAAGGTGGTCGCTTGCCAAAGTTGGGAAAAGTAGGCAAAATCTAGGTTGCGCATACATTTTAGTTAGTTTCTTTATAGCGAAGAGTGGTTTCATAATAATTAAAAAGGGTCCCCATCTATTTGATAGTGGAATCGAATGATGTGGCCGACGCCTCATGAAAAAATTTAGTTTATTCTGCAAAAAATCTGGAAAAGTAAATTACTTCGAAAATGCAGTAAAATAATTTCCGAGAACTAGAGTTAGGTTCGCTGTATTTATTGGAAAGAGACAATGTTAAGCTCCATTTCGATATAAAAATGGCTTCTTAACTCTAAGGAATGAAGGAGTGATAACGGTTCAAAGTTGATGTCTCCAAAAGGAATCACCACCTTAAGCATATGCTTGTGCTAGTGTGAACCATTATTAACCCTTGTAAACGTAGGTAGAAGAATTCTCCGGCAGTCACCATTACTCTTGTCTTTAGGGGAAATTTATGGTGTTTTCTTTTAACATTTTCTTCTTTTTTTAGGAGGAATGATGTATCAGTATTTTGTGAAGATTGTCCCAACCTCATATTACACTCTTAATTCTCAGGTACATTAATAGGTTGATTAGTTAGTTAGGTTGGTTAGTAGGTTAATGCTGGTTTTAAATTTCCTTCAGTTACTCCTTATGGTGGTTCCATTATTATTATCCCATTATTATCACTAAGTATTATCGCACGAGGTAGTATCGAGGGTACGTCTCCTTACCAAGATTGGAGGTTTGGTACAAGGACTAAACGACAACTCGGGGCCACAAAACAGTGGCCATTGTCTCGAGAATCTGGTCAAGCTAATCATTAACCTTACTAGAAATGGCCAAACTGAATTAAGTTTTGAAAAATTATACGATAATAGCTAAACAGCTTGTAAGCGCCTAAAATGGTTTAAAGCAATTAATTTAACGATGTTTGCCTGAACATTTTAAATCCTGCCATTTTGGGAAAAGTTTGAGGAAATGGTTGGTTCTGTGCTGGGTCCCTCAAGAGCACTCTTGTTCTTTTACAAAATTTCTGGAGGGAAAGTCTGGGATTGGCGAGCCTTTTTCTACATGGAAGGCACCAATTTGTAGGGGTCTCTTCAAGAAAGGGTAGAGTGAGTTATACTTAACTCGATCCTAAACGAGTGAAGAGTTAATTTTGACCCTACTCTACACTACTCTACCCTTTCTTGAATAGGCCTTGGGGAGTTGCCCAAAAATGCCTAAAATACTATTTTAAAAGAACAGAGATTTAACTTTAACTTTTAATTTACTTTAGCAGAACTATTTTGACTTTTAATTTAATCTGAAAATTGTTAAAAAGTGCTAAAGCTGCATTCAAATCAGGCGAAGCTGGAAACTGGTTTCAAATTTCACTCCCGAATCCCTATTTTCCGGTCACCTGGTGTGAAAATCCCCAATTGGGGAGGCGAGAGTTCTTGTGGGAGCGACCGAAGCTTTGAGTACCAATTTCTGGAGAGGACCCTCCTCGCTCCCCGAGCGGATGTTTTCTCTATCAAACGATGTTTGCTTCGTCTCAGTGGATTGGTGGGTATTTATGTGGTGTCCTGCATGGGAAGAAGCGATATGGGCGTTACTTACAGGGCTCCCGCCTCACTTATTGACGACGTAACCCACCATGGCGGCATGTACATCATTGACGAGCCGATGTTTTAGTTGTTGAGGTCGCAAATCGTAGACTAAGCTGCTTTTTTGGCCGGAAACGGGAGGAGAAATATGATCCCTGTGCCTCTTTATCCTATAC